>JAINUG010000300.1:997500-1004690 GCA_029706075.1 Aldrovandia affinis | reverse complement strand
GAACCCCCTGTAACCTTTGACCTTTGACAGGAAAGAAAATATCAGTCAAGATGAATCATGGGTTCACACCACAACACACACACACACGTGCACACACACACATGCACACACACACTTTCACGTGCACACACACACCACAACACACACGTGCACACACACACATGCACACACACACTTTCACGAGCACACACACACATGCACACACACTTTCACGAGCACACACACACATGCACACACACTTTCACGTGCACACACACACATGCACACACACTTTCACGTGCACATACACACATGCACACACACTTTCACGCACACACACTCACATGCACACCAAAACCTTGTAAAGATAAACCCTGTCCATAACCAGTTAGAAAGAAACTATTTGGGATTTTAAGTGTAAAAATATAAACATGACAAAGAAGCAGGGTGTGACAGCCCGGGGTTATTAATCGTATTTCCTCTGGAATCAGCAGCTGTCCAGGTAAACGACCTCTCTCAAAGACGGGACCCCCGCCCCAGGTGACCCCTAACACAGCTCTGAGCCCTGAGCATATTAAAGCACTCAGCATCCACCTTTCACACAGCAGTCAAACCTTACACACACGCCCACAGAGAGAAACACGATGTACTGTTTCAAAAGCAAACAATCAATTACGGAGAGAAAGAGGGAGCGTGTGGAGGGAGAGGTGGAGGGAGGATGAAAGGGAGAGAGATGGAAAAGAGAGAGAGAATAGTACATTATTATACTACTATTGTTCTCTTTTTTTGAATGTGCACCAGCTTGTGGTAAAAACCATGTGTGAAACAATGAAGCACTCAGACACTGAGCTGGAGAGAAAATATAAAGCGAGGGAGAGAGCGAGACAGAGAGGAAAAGAAAAAGGGAGTGAGAGATGGAGGGGGGAGGAGGAGAGAGATGTACCCACGTCTGCTCTGAGGCCCAGCTGATGTCTTCCTCGATGCGGAGAGGCTCACTGAAGTCCGCCGCCCGTCCCTGCAACACCACATCGCTGTCAACCACTCCCGCTGCAGCAGGGTCACCTGATCCCAGGCGCAGGCTGCGATTGGCTGCTCTCAATACTCCCTCATTCCCCCCTCCCCTCTGCCCCTCCCTCTCCACGACCCCCAGGAATACAAATCAGCCCTCAGACAATACAGACAGAATCAGGGCCTTCCCAGAATCCCTCACTGTCACTTACACACGCTGAACACATACTCACACTCACACACACACACTCACACACACACACACACACACACACACACACTGAAACACATGCTCACACACACTCAAACACACACACACTCAAACACACACACTCACACACACACACTGAAACACATACTCACACTCACACACACACACACACACACACACAAACTCACACACACACACACACACACACTCAAACTCACACTCACACACACTCACACACACACTCACACACACTCACACTCACACACATACACACACACACACTACACACACACACACACAATCCTCGGCTGCTGTGCAGGCGCACACAGAACACTACGCTACACGCCAGAATGGCACACGTCCTCCTGTCACAGTTAACATGACGAAGGCCATAGGGGCCCCGGGTGGCGTAACGGTCAAGGCATTCACCCGGGATGCATGTTGCCCACTGCAGCCACGGTCCGAAACCCGTCTCTACCAGATGGCCGGGGGGGGGGGGTGGGGGTGAGCCGGCACAGAATCACAGAGAAGCACGAAGAGTGTCTCTAGAAAGTAGGAGGGCGAGTTCCGTCTCGGAGGAGGCGTGGGGGAGGGCGAATAAAAATAAATACAGGGTATAATTGACTACCAAATTGGGAGAAAAATGGGGAAAAACCTGAAAAATTTAAGAAAGAAAGATGACAAAGGGCCTTGATGACACCACCAATGGGGAGGCTTGGCCTCGATGACATCACTGACAGGTCAAGGAAATGGGGGTGTGGCCCAGTTCTGCTCTTTGCTTTCGTTGTTATTGTCAGGGTAACAGGGCGAGCTGAAGACCTCGCCCACTCCCCACAGGCGCTGCTCCTCGCCCACTCACCACAACACGCACAGCGTGCATCACTGAGAGGTCATCTTTAATGAACATCAACCTTTCACAAGCACAAAGAGGCCTCATCCTGCTCAGAGACGGGGGTCCCTGTGTGTGACATGACCCTAACCCTGACCATACCCATAACCATAACCATACCCATAACCATACCCATAACCATAACCATAACCCTGACCCTGACCATACCCATACCCCTAACCATAACCATAACCATAACCATACCCATAACCCATAACCATAACCATAACCAAACCATACCCCTAACCATAACCATAACCATAACCATAACCCTGACCCTGACCATACCCATACCCATACCCATAACCATAACCATACCCATACCCATAACCATACTCATACCCATAACCATAACCATAACCATACTCATACCCATAACCATAACCATACCCATACCCATACCCATAACCATAACCATAACCATAACCATACCCATACCCATAACCATAACCATACCCATACCCATAACCATAACCATAACCATACCCATACCCATAACCATACCCATAACCATAACCATACCCATACCCATAACCATACCCATAACCATACCCATACCCATAACCATAACCATAACCATACCCATACCCATAACCATACTCATACCCATAACCATACCCATACTCATAACCATAACCCTGACCCTGACCCTGACCATACCCATAACCATAACCATAACCATAACCATAACCATACTCATACCCATAACCATAACCATACCCATAATACCCATAACCATAACCAACCCTACTCAGATAACCATAACCCTAAGAGACGGGGGTCCCTGTGTGTGACGAGAGGGAGGGTTTCGGTCGGCTGGCTTCTCCGTGTCCCACTGCAGTCTAACCTGCACCGTCTGCTCATCAGGGTTACGCCTCTGACTCTGAGCGCTCACCTCTACCTCCACATGGGGGCGCTCTCCCGCCTCAGGGGCAGGGCTCAGGCCCCAGGGGTTGCAGGTTTGATTCCCGGATGAGGCACAGCCATTGTAATTAAGGTAATTAAGTTAGATCAATTCTAGACATGAAATGGCCTGAATCTCGTTCAGTAAACATCCATGTCTGTAAATGGATACTGTATTGAAACAGAAGGCCATAAGGACGTCTGTAAGTGGATACTGAAAACAGAAGGCCATAAGGACGTCTGCTTTGTGAAATGATGTTTGTTATGTTGGTGCTGCGGGACGCTTGCCTTGATGTAGCTGAGGAACGGTGAGGTCAGGCCTGAGAGTCTGGACCCAAACGGCTCCGCCCGCCCCTCTGAGCCGTCACTGTCCCGCCCCGGCACGTAGCCTGGCTGGGGGTCCACTGGGGGGAGAGGGGGGTTAAATGCTGCATTTTAATAGAGAATCGCATAAAAATGTGCTGTTACATGTTACCCTGTAGATATCGGCCTCAACTGCATTTATTCATCTTTATTCTTCTTGGTCATTTGCGAGTATGAAATGTCAGAACGTTTATAACTAATTGTTTCTGATTGTGTCAGTAATGCAGGTGACTCAGGTGAGTTTACCTGTCAGGGCGCTGATTGTGTCAGTAATGCAGGTGACCCAGGTGAGTTTACCTGTCAGGGCGCTGATTGTGTCAGTAATGCAGGTGACTCAGGTGAGTTTACCTGTCAGGGCGCTGATGTTGTCGATGGAGTCGTCCTTGCTCAGGTCCTGCTCCTCAGTGATGTGGGACATGATGGGGACACTGAGACTCAGGCTGTCCTCATCTGAGGGCTGGAAACACACGGGACATCCTGCTGTTAGAGTCACTCCTCACACACACACTCAAACACACACTCAACACACTCACACACACACACTCTCACACACACACTCACACACACACACACACACACACACACTCACACACACACACACACACACTCATTCACACACTCACACACACACACACACACTCACACACACACACACACACACACACACTCACACACACACACACTCACACTCACACACACACTCACACACACACTCACACACACACACACACACACACACTCACACACACAAACACACACTCACACACACACACACACACACACTCACACACACACACACACAAACACACACACTCACACACACACTCACACACACACACACACACACACACACAGCCTACCTCGGTGGCTGACAGCCTCTTGTCTCCGTTGTCGCTGCCGACTCCAGAGTCCGTGTCCTGTCTCTTGTTCTGCTCGATGTCCTCGGTGCTTTGGGTGTCCGGAGGAGAGGATTGTGGGTAAGTAGGAGTAGCAGCGAGATCTCTCTCAATCTCTCACCTCCCCACCCTCTCACTAACTCACTCGCTCATTCACTCATTCACTCACTCATTCACTCACTCACTCTCTCTCTCCTGGTGAGGAGTTCCACTGATCAGGGTGTGAGTGGCTCTAATAAAAGAGATCATAATAAGGGCCTCTCGGGTGGTCTAGCGGTTAAAATGTTTGACGCCGGCCACTGCGACCAGGGTTTGATTCCACCGGCCGGGCCAGTGTCGGCTCTGCCCGGGAGTGCCACTAGGGGGCGGCAATTCGCTGTCCGCCCCAGGGAGGGGGGAGGGAAGCCGTTATGAGATCGCTGCGTATAGGAGTGGCTCTGTGTACCGGAGTTACAGTCGATGGCTTGGCGAGTGCCGGCTCGGAGGAGGCGGTACATTGCCTTTGTCACTGCCGATCTCAGGGCTACAACAGCAAACTCACAATACGAATTTGACATGGAAAATTGACATGAAAAAGAAAGGGTGTAATTGGCTACTAAATTGGGAGAAAATGTGATAAAATCTGAAACAAATTATTTAAAAGAAAAATATAAAAGAGATCAGCTCTCAGATTCAGGGGGGAGGGGTGCAGCCAGGGGCGCTGCTAGGGGCTGAAGACATCCGGGGCTTAGCCCACGGACAGAGACGAGGCATACACGATGCGGGACTGTGGTGTCCAGTGGTTTATCACGGTACTTCATTCCATTACATTACGCTTCTGATTACAGAGTCAGAACAAAGACTAGGAGGAAAAATGTCACACATCGTGTGGTTATTTAAAAAAATTATATATATTTTTTAAAAGATCCAGGGCTTTAATAAAAACATTTGGGGCTTAAACCCATTAAGCCACCCCCTCGCGCCACCCCTGGGTGCTGCTAGACTCCCCCTGACTGTGGGACGAGGCAGTGTCCCACTAACATCTCAGAACTGTTTCTAATAAAACAGAAAGCAGTTTATTTATGGCCAGTCAGAGCCCAGTGGAATCTCATGGCCTACATTACAAGCACGGGCGCTTCGACTCTTTTAGCGTGTTTTTAGCGTGTTTTTAGTGTGTTTTTAGCGTGTTCAGCAGGACGACGGCACTCTGGTCCCTCACTGAGGTTGACTGACAGCTGCCCAAAGTCATTCTGGGAACTGACCTGCCAGAGGAGGGGTGGGACAGGCCGTCCATGACCGGGAGGAAGAGGGAGTCGGCCATCTTGTCACTCCGACACGCCTCCATGGCCAGGTACTTAAATATGTGCACCTTCCCCTTCATGCAGATCTGCACACAGAGTCACCGACACGGTAGAGGAGTGAACACAGACACAGCACAGCCGCTACCACCAGAGTTACTGCAGACACACTGAATACTCACTTACCCACACGGCCCGGAGGGAAATATCTTTAATAACTCTGCCAGTGTGTGTGTGTGTGAGTGTGTGTGTGTCTGTGTGTGTGTGTGTGTGTGTGTGTGTGTGTGTGTCTGAGTGTGTGTGTGTGTCTGTGTGTGTGTGTGAGTGAGAGTGTGAGTGTGCATGTTCTGGGATGTGTGTGTGTGTGTGTGTGTGTGTGTCAGTGTGTGTGAGAGTGTGTGTGTGCATGTTCTGGCATCAGTGAGTCTGCATTAACCTGCACTAATGAACACTGTTCTGGGATCGGTGAATGTGCAGTAAACTGGCTCAGTGCCGTAGTTCTTCAGACTGCTGCACACACAGACACGCAGACAGAGTAATGCAGACGCAGACACGCAGACGCAGACACGCAGACGCAGACAGAGGCACGCAGACGCAGACAGAGGAACGCAGACACAGACACAGACAGACAATGCAGACACGAGACGCAGACACAGACGCAGACACGCAGACAGAGGAACACAGACACACAGACGCACAGACGCAGACGCGCAGACGGGTCTCACCTGCGCAGGCGGACTGTGCAGTGGATTGTTGTCGAGCCGCAGGGACTGCAGCTGCGTCATCTTCCTGTAGCAGAGAGGGACGCTGGTCACCTTGTTACACGAGACGTCCAGCTTCACCAGGGGCAACTCCGCCAGGTCTGGGAGAGGGAGGGAGGGAGGGGTCAGCTGGCCTGGCCTGCTCACAGCGCTCTCACAGCGTTACCACAGATTCACAACATTTTACATTTACATTTTTAGGCATTTAGCAGACGTTCTTATCCAGAGCGATTTACACAGTTTACATTTATTTTACATACAATCCATTTATACAGCTGGATATTTTACTGAAACAATTCAGGTTAAGTACCTTTAACTCAAGGGTACAACAGCAGCGCCCCACCTGGGAATCAAACCAGCAAGCCCAGCAAGCCCAGCTCACAAACCATTACACTACACTGCCAGCCTCACACAACTCACAACGTCCTCACAACCTTCTCACAACGTTGGCACAGATTCTGCAGACCAACTCACAGCGTTCTCTCTACATAGTCTAACCAGTCAGCTCTGTATCCTTTACATGAATGTCCTGTCTCTCTGCTTCCAAAGTCCAATTATTATGAACATTCATGAAAGGGCGTGGCCAGGGACAGGGCACTGCAGGGAGGGACTGGGGAAGCCCCCCGTTTGACCAAAGTGTGACGGAGCAAGCCACCAAACGGACAAGCGGACAGACAACGGACAAATGATTTGATTAGTAGTAAATGATGATTCTTCCTCAGGAGTTTATTAAAGTGGGGGCTAGACAGAAACATCTGTTATATTGTTCTTTATCAATTAATTAATTAAACAGTTTCAAATTATGTATTTTTCCTATTTATGCTGTCCTGAAAGATGGAGGTTTCATCCTATGTGCTCATGTCCTAAAAAGCTTTAAAGAGAGAGACAGAGAGAGACAGAGAG
>JAINUG010000300.1:985000-992500 GCA_029706075.1 Aldrovandia affinis | reverse complement strand
AGAGAGAGAGAGAGAGAGAGAGAGGGGGAGAGAGAGAGAGAGACAGAGAGAGAGAGAGAGAGAGAGAGAGACAGAGAGAGAGAGAGAGAGAGAGAGAGAGAGACAGAGAGAGAGGGAGAGAGAGAGAGAGAGAGAGAGACAGAGAGAGGGAGGGAGAGAGAGAGAGAGACAGAGAGAGGGAGGGAGAGAGAGAGAGAGAGAGAGAGACAGAGAGAGGGAGGGAGAGAGAGAGAGAGAGACAGAGAGAGGGAGGGAGAGAGAGAGAGAGAGAGGAGGACCACACAAGCTGCACGGCCCCAGGATTAAATAAAGGGGTCTTTAGAATCCTGACCGCGTCAATCAGCCATCACTGCCCCAGGGAGGGAGGGATACAGCCAGCGGGATTCCTCGGCTCATTAGTCACCAGAGAGACCCCCCCCCCTTGTCTGCGCTCTCGCCTCGAAACATCGATGGAGAACGGAGGACGGAGAACACATCTGGGCGTTCCAAATGTGGATATCGGTCTCTTGCGGTTACCATGGCAACAACTCTGTTATGCAGAAAAATATATATCCAGGGCAGCGAACAGGAATAGCACAATGGCAGAGCCCCCCCCCTCCCACCCCCCCCCCATTGTGGGGATGAATAAAAATAAAAAATAAATAAAAAACCACAGAGGTCATTGACATCGTGTTTATTGTCAGTGTTCAGAAACGCGGCTTTATCTCCTCATGTGCTGCGCTGCACTCCAACCCGTTTATCCAGCTGCTAATACTAATATAACAATATAATATACGCCATTTAGGAGACGCTTTTATCCAAAGCAACTTACACTAGTGAATGCATACATACAGAACCACACTTTACCTACTGAGCCACACAGAACCACACTCTACCTACTGAGCCACACAGAACCACGCTCTACCTACTGAGCCACACAGAACCACGCTCTACCTACTGGGCCACACAGAACCACGCTCTACCTACTGAGCCACACAGAACCACGCTCTACCTACTGGGCCACACAGAACCACGCTCTACCTACTGGGCCACACAGAACCACGCTCTACCTACTGAGCCACACAGAACACAGCACTCGCTCTTGGATCGAACCCTTAGGAAATAAGTGAGGGGCCTCCCGCATGGTCCAGTGGTTACAACGTTCGAGGTTCAGCCCAGGTGGCCACGGAGACTGGGGTTCGATTCCCGTCCCGCCAGAGTCGGCTCTGGCCGGCGCCACCAGGGGCGGCGATTGGCTGTCCGCCCCAGGGAGGGGGTAGGGAAGCCAACAGGATGTTCGCTGCGCATAAGAGTGGCCCTGTAGTACCGGGTTACGGTCGACGGCCTGGTGAGTGCCATCTCGGAGGAGACTTTACTTTGCCTTCGTCACTACCGGTCGCAGGACTACAGCAACGAACTCACATTACTAGGGGGTTGACATAAAATAGCGGGTCTAATTGGCTACTAAATTGGGAGAAAATGGGATTAAAAAATCAAACAAAAATCTTTTAAAAAATCAAGAATGGAAATAAGTGGTAGCTGGCAGGATGTGATGGGACGGACAGACAGATATGATACACTTCTGAAGTGCTCCAGGAAGTATCCAGCTGTATAAATGTATATTGTGTGAAAATGTTGAGACGTTGAGGACCCTAACGATACGCAGGTGTGCAGGTGTGCAGCTGTGGTGTTTTTATATCCCCAGGCCAGGGCGTCTGCACACACAGAAGATAGCATCATGGGATGACTCCGGCTCACAGCGGGGAAAGCAGGCTGCACTTCATTCCTGAAGACATTTTATGGTGAAAGTTTGACTGAAAATGCTGCCGGGAAGCAACCGTGGAGGGTCTGAACTTTTAGGTTCGGGAGCAGTCCATGCTTGCACAATGCACAGCACACTGCAGCAAAAGGCATCGGTGCCATTTTAATCCATTCACCCCGTGAAGATCACAAACGTTGTCTTGAATAGGGATAGATTTGCCTTCGGATAAGTACTGCAGGTGATGTTAAAAGTTAGGATGTTAAAGACGCTGTTGCACACCGCCCCGGCACATCGGGCTGGCCTCATTCTGAGACCCGCTCTCACAGGCAGGCGGCCTACTTCCTGTGTGCCCCAGAGGCTCATGGGAGGAGCTAAATTAAGTTCCCCGACACTGAAAACATTTATTACATCCTTACATAAAGGAGCTCAATTACAGTGTCTTATAATGAAAAAAACACTGGAGATTAATATTCTTAAATAAGAAACTGAATAGGTATGAATCTTATGTTTTACATAAGTGACATTTCTTTGTGTGTGTGTGTGTGTGTGTGTATTAATTTCAGTATTTGAGTGCTTTATGCTGGGAGTGTTGGTGAGTGTGTGTGGCTTCAGAGAGCTGAGGTTTCCAATCTGTCCCAGTGACCTCAAAGTGACCTCACACTGACCTCACAGTGACCTTGCAGTCCTGAGATTTCAGCGCCATCATAACAGGCCTCCGTTGTGTCTGCGCTGGGGGTCAGAAAGAAGAGCACAAAGCCCCCTCACACGCTGAGAGCAGAGTGGAATAAAACCCCTTTCTTTTCCTGGCGGGCAAAGGATGGAGGCAGTCCCCCGTCTCCATGGTGATATTAAAAGACACCAAGAAATGAGATTAGCTGCTCAAATCTCGAACAGTCCCAGACAGCGCATCTCAATGCCCTACGCCAGGAACAAATTCTGCCCCCAACATCGTCTTTCCTGAGAGAGAGGACCGTCCGTCCACTTAGAGTCCACGCCTCTTTACTGAGCAACAGGAACCACCTCCCCCCCACTCCCCTACAACGAAAGTGACACAAAACATACACAAATGGAGGTTTATATTTAAAATAAGTGGTGTCCGCAGGGCAGGTGAGTGTGTAGCGGAGAGCGCAGAGAATGGCATCCATTACAGGAGAGGCTGGATAACCAGCGAAAACCCGGCTGAGGGTTCGAGCTCTTAACTCCTCCTTAAGGTGGGCCGCTGGGGTTCGAGCCTCGGTTTTAAGGTGGTACGCCTCATGCACTATTTATAAAACAAGGCACAAAGTAAGATGTGTTGTACTTTTTGCAAACAAGTAAGATGCCTTCTTAAAATGTGCAGTTATTGCTTATTATTCTGTCACTGGCTGCAGGTATGTTGACACAGTCCAGTTGCAGATTTAGACACATCGTCACAATTTTGATGCGTATGAATAATGTTTGTTTTGTTCTCCCACCCCCCAGGCCTCCAATACCCAGCCCTGCAGGATTCTATTGTAAAATCGAAAATGTCCGGATTCCATTCAGATGATCCAAACTCCAAGGATTTTTAGGATAGAATCACGGTGACCTTTAACCCCCACCCCTTTTTTCTTTTTGCAGTTGTTCGCTCACTTCTAAAGACTACAAGTCCCATCAGCTCTCTTGTCTATTTCTTTTTCTTCTTCATATTTTAAAACATTTTTGTTTCATATTTTTTCCAATTTTTCTCCCAATTTGGTAGCCAATTACAGCCTCTATCTCAATGAACCCTCCCCCACGGGCCCACCACTCGTCCTCAGACTCAAGACAGTTTTTCCCGTACAGGGACGCCTTTCGCGATTCTCGGCGAGCTCGTGCTGGCTCACCCTCCCCCCTCCCTCTGGGGCGGGGGTCAGCCAATCGCCGCCCCCGACCGGGGCTGACGACCAGAGCCAGACTGGCACAGCCAGGTTTTGAACTGTGGCTGCAGTGGGAAACATGCATTCCGGGGCGAATGCTTTGACCGTTACGCCCCCGAGGCCCCCGTTCTGCACGCTCAGAGCTCCTACCTCAGGTCCAGGGATGTGAGCGTCTGCAGGCTGATGATGGTGTCAGGGATGGTTCTGATGCAGTTGTGATAGAGGTTCAGGGATTCCAGGGCAACGAAATGGCACACCTCAGATGGGACGTCCGTCAGGCGGTTTCTGGACAGGTCTGGGACAGACGGACAGAGAGGGAGATGGAGAGAGGGAGAAGGAGAGAGACAGGATGGTGAAAAGGTGAAATTTTCCCACAGTGTTTAAAGATTGTGCATTAAATGTTTGTTGCCACCGACTTCTCTTTGGAATAGAAATGAATTTAAAGGAGCTGGGGTTTCATCGCAGTGGTTGCGGGTTTGATTCCCAGGTGGGGGGCAGTGCTGTTGCACTAAAAACCCAAACTGCCTCAGTGAGCCTCAAATAGCACAAATGGGAAATATGCAGAATTTAAACGATGTAAGCTATGCTGCATATGGGAGTCCACTAAGCAAACAAATCATTTAGCGATGTAATTTCTCCAAGCAGTGGAGAGACCCTCACGTGTGATAACTGAAGCCTGGAACATATCACACAACTTTAGCCCCAACATACACACACACACACAAATTAGCCCTCTCAGTTCACACTAAGTTACTGCCTGTTGTTGTTCTCGCAAAGACGTGCATGCTGCTTAATTCAGTGTCATTGCTGACTAGAGTTTCAACTGTGCATTGTGCTGCATCATGCAGGTGACACAAACTACTTTCAACACAAAAACACAATAAAAACAACCACAGGGCTGAACTACCCTGCCCACCTGCAACGGCACACATCTGTCACTAGGGGCCCCACTAACAGTGACAAGAGATCAATGCATCCTGACCTGCGCCACTACAGAAGAAGTATCAGCTCAGACCGACACATTCCCAGCTTACCAAAGCGGCTGAGGATGTCCTACACACACACCACACACACACACACACACACACACACACACACACACACACACACACACACACACACACACTCACACTCACACTCACACACACTCACACTCACACTCACACACACACACACACACACACACACACTCACACACACAATGTTGTTCCATCACTTCCACAAAGCTTGTTTTTTTCTCACTCTCACCACAAGTTGACTTTGGGCAATAGCAGCTTTTTCAAGAGCCTAAATATAGTTTTATTCCTTCGTTGGAACCCAACGTCATTAAAAGGTCATTACATCATCGCATGTGGGGGGGCAGCCGCCCACTGCACTACTGTGTCACACAGCATTGAATCAAACTTTCAGCGCCCTGCAGCACACTGGACACACACACTCACTCATACACTCACTCATACACTCACACACACACTCACTCATACACTCACACACACACTCACAAAGCACACACAAAGCACACGTCATCTCAAGCTGGTTCCACAAACATGAATGAGTTCAGTGTACTCCAATGGCCTCCACAGTCACCAGATCTCAGTCCAATAGAGCACCTTTGGGATGTGGCGAAACGGGAGATTCGCAACATGAATGTGCAGCCGACAAATCTGCAGCAACTGCGTGATGCCATCATGTCAACATGGACCAGAATCTCTGAGGAAAGGTGTACCTAATAAAGTGGCCACTGAGTGCATATATTTATATCATAAATTGCCCCCTAACTAAAACGTATAATTGTATGGCGGATAAGATTAGATGAGATTATCCCTTCATTCTATCACTACATTGACACACAGCCCTCCCAGACTCCCCACTCACATGTGGTCACTATGGTCGTGCATACTGCTTATAGTCTGATACAGCGGGCCTACAGCAGTGTAGTGAAACAGTTCCAATTATCTCAGGACATCGGGCTACGGCCACACAGAGCAGGGTCTACAGCGCTGACCTGCACAGGTGTGACTGCACAGGTGTGGGATATTCACGTCTCACTAAAATCCTGCAGTGCGCACCGACGCACGTCTCTGTGCTCACCCAGCGCAGCGCAGCGCAGCGTACCGTGATCCCGCTTTTACAGCCTTACAGTGGGGCTCTATGGCAGTCACTGTCTGGGAGATTTGGGATATTTCCACTTTCATATCATTGCCAGTAAACACCCCACCACACACACACACACACACACACACACACGCACCCCCCACACACACACACACACCCACACACACACACACACCCCACACACACACACACACCCACACACACACACACACACCACACACACACACCCCACACACACACACACATGGGCGGGGTTTGCACACACACCCCCCACACACACACACACACCCACACACACACACACACCCCCACACACACACACACAACACCCACACACACACACCCCACACACACTGTGATACACACACCCACACACACACACACACACACACACACACACACACACACACACACACCCCCACACACACACACACACACACACACACACACACACACACACACACCACTCTAACACAGGGATGTGTGCATGAGGCATTTCCAGGAAATGGGCGGGGTTTGCAAATCTCCACATCTCCTGTTTCCACGTAAAGCGGCTGAACAGCAGCAGCAGCAAACTCCCACTCAGGAGCCAGGCCTGCACCCAGCCACCACCCACACACACACGCTAACACAGGAGCACAGAGTCTAACACACTGTGATACACACACACTCTAACACAGGAGCACAGAGTCTAACACACTGTGATACACACACACACAGGAGCACAGAGTCTAACACACTGTGATACACACACACTCTAACACACTGTAATACACACACACTCTAACACACTGTAATACAGACACACACTAACACAGGAGCACAGAGTCTAACACACTGTGATACACACACACTCTAACACAGGAGCACAGAGTCTAACACACTGTGATACACACACACTCTAACACACTCTAATACACACACACTCTAACACACACTGTAATACAAACACACACACTCTAACACACTCTAATACACACACACTCTTACACAACACACTGTAATACAAACACACACACTCTAACACACTCTAATACACACACACTCTTAACACACTGTGATACAGACACACACACTCTAACACACTGTGATACACACACACTCTAACACACTGTAATACAGACACACACTCTAACACACTCTAATACACACACACTCTAACACACTCTAATACACACACACACTCTAACACACTCTAATACACACACACACACTCTAATATAGCCAAACACAGTCCAACACAGCAACACTCTCTGATCATAGTTCTGGGTTCACATAGTTTCCAAAGCCTCTCTAACACTCTAACACAGCCCAATACAGTGTAATACACTCTAACACAGCCCAATACAGTGTAATACACTCTAACACAGCCCAATACAGTGTAACACAAGCACCCAGTGTACTGCAGGCTCGCAGTATTGGAGCACATCGGCGTAGATCAGCAGCTCCAGGCTCGCAGTACTGGAGCACATCGGCGTAGATCAGCAGCTCCAGGCTGCAGGTTTGCACAGGTCGGCCGCTGGCAGCAGAGTCGCTGTGAGGCTCGTTAGCAGCGCTGTGTTTCCACACGCCTACGGCCGGTCGAGGGGGGACGCGGGATCGCCCAGGGACCATCGATCAGAGCGTGGCATGATGGGACCACTGGGAGGGGGAGGGGGAGCAGGCAACACCTGAACCCCCTGTGTGACCCCCCTTTCCCAGGCTTCTGTTCAGAATTTTCCACATTTTCCACCCTAATTTGGAGTGCGCAGGTGCAGCCTCTAGGCC
>JAINUG010000300.1:980000-982500 GCA_029706075.1 Aldrovandia affinis | reverse complement strand
TCAATACCTACCAGACACAGACAAATAAAAATTGGGAAGTCACTATTGCAATAAAGGTGGCAGCTCAATACATCTCTGCCTGTCATAATTTGAGAGAGGGTGTGGGCTAAATGTTCGATGTTCTATGGTATATATGCATCTGGCTCATATATGGTACAGAAGTTCCGTAATCTGTTTGTTAAAATGCTGTATTGTGGGGTACATATGTGTGGGAGGGGAGGGTTACATGTACGTTGTGTTTTGTTTTTTCCTTGCGTGTTGTTATTCTCATATATGTATTTTAATGCTTTAGCAACACTTTTAAGTTTAAGTTCACTTGTAATGCAAATAAAGCCAATTTGAATTTGAATTTGAGTGAGAGAGAGAGAGGGAGAGGGAGAAAGAGAGTGTGAGAGAGAGAGAGAGTGAGAGGGAGAGAGTTAGGGAGGAGTGTATTTCTGTGTCAGTGTTGACCCCACACCCCCAGGAGCAGAGGGAATAATCACCGCTTCCTGTGTCAGGCCGGGGTATCCACGGCAACCATGCACGTGTCATCACTGTGAGCCGCTGGAGGAGTCATGTGACCAAGAGCTGGGTCATGTGACCCTCGGGGAAGGGGTTACTCCAGTCCTAACACGCTTTCAATGGGTGAATAGTTTATTCATTTCATAATCTCGTCTTGTTTTCCCTCTAAAGAAAAATAACGGTCAAACTCTGGGAAAGTGATTGGTTGGCCACGCCAAAACATTTATCAATTATTCCACTGATTATGCTACTTATTATCCTGCATTTAGGTTGCATTTGGTTGGCCAGGCTCTCAGGGGGAGCAGGTTATGTCCATCCAAACATTTTCGAGATTCTATTTACACACTCACTTATAATTCTAGAAATCATAACCTTAATTTCAGTCTCCAATGCCTATTCCAAGCATAATGTGTGTAAGAATTTAGCACAAGTTAATCTGGTGTTTCTCTAAAGAAAAGCCAGCTAACACACACCAGGGCATGCTAATGCATATCCCACTCCCACACATGGCTACACAGATGAATGCACATTAATGCACATCCCATTCGAATACGCACACACAGACACACACACACACACACACATGCACACACAGAGACACGAACACACACACATGTACGCACACGCACACACCCACACACATGCACACACACACTCACTCACTCACTCACAGAGACACACACACACACACACCACATCAGTGCATTTACAGGTGTAACTGAAGTTTAAAACGTCCTCAAACTATGCAAGAGACACAGATTCACACCTTGGGCTCTTCAGACTAGAGTCAGGTACCCTAACCACCACACCACACTAATTAAAGACCACAGTCAGATGGACGTGGGTGGTGTGGCCCGCCCCTCACACACTGAGGAGAAACAGCTTCCTGGGAAACAGCCAAGAGCAGCGAGCAAGACATCCCACGGCTGAGCTGGCCACCGGAGCGTGAGAGCAGGAGAGAGGAGGAAGCAAACCACAGAAAGACAAGAGCAGATATTTCTGAGGACTTGAGACCAGTGTGACCAGGAAGCACACCGCAGTTAAGCCACGCCTCCTCACAACGAGGCGCCAGAGCCCCGTCCTGTCGTGACAAACACACAGGCAGCATGACCCCCTCTGACCCCCTCTGACCTGTGTCAAACACATGCATGCTGAGTGGGAGGGGCGGGCAGGCCTGTAAGGCTTCTCTGGTGGAAGCTGTAAGGCTCTGAGCCGCCATGTTGGCTCCAGTTCATTGTCCAATCAGCACAGGCGGAACAGGGGAGGTGGAGCTCTCGTCTCTGGTGTGCTAAGTCTTGATAGTTTGTGCGTTGCTATTTACTTGAGTTTTAATTAATTTAATTAATTAGGAGTTTTTTTTTATTAGTGTACCTTTTGCGTTCTATATTAGTTGCGTGTTTCCCAGACTGGTTTCGAGGCATTTAGCTAAAGCCACAGCCTTGCCTTCCTTGTATCCTTTTGACATCCGCAACACCTTCTCCTCAACCCATCTCTTATCTGCCCCTCCACCCCCCCCATCCTCCCGTTTGCCCCTCTCTGACCCTGATACCCTACAACCAACCCAACCCCACCGCCCCACCACCTGTCCTCTTCATCCTATCTCCTTCCCCCTCTTCCAGTCGCTCTCTGAGACATCCTCCCCTCCTATCCTCCCCCACTCCAACGCCTCTCTATCCTCCGGCTCTGTCCCCTCTGCTCTCAGGAGGGCCCATGCCATTCCCTTCCTCAAAGAAATCCTCTTTCAATCCTTCTGACATTCAAAACTACCGCGACCTATCTCACTTCTCTACAGAACGACCTTCTGCACTGGCATGGCTTAAATCATACCTGGCTGACCGATCCTACCAGGTGGCCTGGAGAGGATCCCTCTCCTCTCCCCACACCCTCTCTACTGGAGTCCAGCAGGGCTCGGTGCTAGACCCCCTCCTATTCTCTGTACACCAAATCACTTGGTTTGGTCATCATGGTTTTTCACATCACTGTTATGCTGATGACA
>JAINUG010000300.1:925000-975000 GCA_029706075.1 Aldrovandia affinis | reverse complement strand
TGTATCTCAGTGGTCCAAAAAAAGAGTTTTTGAGGTGTGTGATAATTTGGTTTGGACGTGCAGTTTCAGTGCTGTTCTGAAGCTGACTGATGGTGGTGTAAAGGCCTAAATAAACTTCCCTTTAAATACGTGCGCGCGTGCTCAAGTGAAGTATATTTAGGCCTGCACTCGACTCGGTGAAGCGTTTGAGCAGCGCGCTCTGCCGCTCTTCCACACACTCTGTTTGCAGAGCCCTAATCTCAGTCATAGATTACAGGACAGAGCAGGACAGTGTGGGCTGGGGATTAGGGCCCCCTCACCCCCCCCCTCACCAACAGTGTAATCCCACATATAATGCGCCCAGATCACCTCCTTCACAATCTGCAGCCGACCTGCACAAACCACAGAGAGAGAGAGAGAGAGAGAGAGAGAGAGAGAGAGAGAGAGAGAGAGAGAGAGAGAGAGAGAGAGAGAGAGAGAGAGAGAGAGAGAGAGAGAGAGAGAGAGAGAGAGGAGAGAGAGAGAGAGAGAGAGAGAGAGAGAGAGAGAGAGGAGAGAGAGAGAGAGAGAGAGGAGAGAGAGAGAGAGAGAGAGAGAGAGAGAGAGAGAAGGAGAGAGAGAGAGAGATGCAGATAGACCAAATGGTCAGATGTCAGTATTGACAATGTTTAATATCCTGTCACTGCCCTGCTGTGAAGCATGTGTCCCAGTCACTGTTGTGACGTCAGGTTCCTGTGCGTGACGCGTCTGAACCTCTGCTTGTGTGGGCTCAAATACTGGTTCCATTAAAAAAACTGTTATGGAATGAGCACCACGTGGAACAGCTCGGAGGGCATCGCTTCTGACCAGGGTCACCCGGTTAACGGTTGTGTAACGGTCGTGTTACGGTCATAACAAGGGGCCAGAAGGCTGGAAGAGATTACCGTTTCAGGGACTTTGAGCGATTTACAGGGAAACAGACACAGCTCAGATACAGTCACGTCAGCAAACAGGCAAACAGCAAAGCATGCTGGGAGCTGCACAAACGCCCTCGACGGGGCGCCACCTACAGGTGAGACTTCTGCTGCTCAGGTCACATCCACAGAACACAGAGACAGAGACGGGTCACATCCACACAGAACAGCTCACAGAGCTGTCCCATCCACTGCAGAAAGCAACGGAGATGAACAGTGATTCCACGGGACAAAGTCACACCTACAGGCGACACACAGCAAGACAGACACACAAGGTACATCCTGTACGAAACACAACGTCCAAACGCACAGACAGGAAGATCACGACCCAGCAGAACACACACCCAGACAGAAACACAGCCCAGATGAGCGCACAGGAGGCAGAGCAGCTGAAACGCAGCCCGGCTCAGAGCCGCACCGAGGCTTGCAGACGTCCAGTGACAGCGCCCTGACCTCTCCCTCGACTGCCCTCTCGTTAAACACCCTCCGCATTATCACGACGGATCCTGACTCAATCTGGCACCAACTGTGAAATTAACTCTCCTTCTGCGTGCTGCTGCTTTAGCAAGGGGGCGGAGGTCGTTAACGGCAACGAATGAGGTCACTGTCCTCCAATCAGGGCGCAGCAGCGCCACGGAATGTTTACCCCGGTTTCCCCGGGAGACGGGTGCTGGGCCCGGCCCGTAGATGGAGAGGGCAGAGAGGCACTTGGCTTCGCTGTCATTTAAAGAGTTTATTAGTCTCCTTCAGGACCTCCTCAATCAGGCCGATTTACATAGCGTGCTCTATCTGTGCGTCTTGTTGCCTGGAGCGGTGCGTTCGAGCACACGTGTGTGCGTGTGCGTGTGTGTGTGCAGCTGGGGTGTGTTAACGCTTCTCTCTTTATGAAACGGTCACGTTGCCAGCCATCGCTGAATCACATTACGTCAGGCTACGGAAGGTCGGCCGATGAAAGATTTCAGCGTGAGAACAACAAACGGGCCTTTAGTAAACTGAGCTGCATTCCAAAGTGTTTTGTTGTAGTTTATAACTTTTGCCTGTTTATTCCACAATTTTACAAATGGACGTGATCTTGGCTACCTGTACAGCAGGTAAATGGATCCAGCTGTTCATAAGATGTCCACCATGCTGGGTCCCTCCGAGATGAACATCATCTGTGCCGAGGCCTGGTGTGTCTGTGTGTGTGTGTGTGTGTGTGTGTGTCTGTGTGTCTGTGTGTGTGTGTGTGTGTGTGTGTGTGTGTCTGTGCATGTGTGTATGTTTGTGCATGTGTGTGTGTTTGTTTGCATGTGTCTGTGTGTGTGTGTGTGTGTGTGTGTGTGTGTGTCTGTGCATGTGTCTATGCATGTGTGTGTGTTTGTGCATTTGTCTGTGTGTGTGTGTGTGAGCCTGTGTGTGTGTGTGTGTGTGTGTGTGTGTGTGTGTGTCCGTGTGTCTGCGTGTGTCTGTGTGTCTGTGTGTGTGTGAGTCTGTCTGTGTGTGTGTGTGTGAGTCTGTGTGTGTGTGTGTATATTCTGTAGCACACCCCCCACATCTCTCACCTGGAGTCGACCCCCCCACAGATGCACTGGGGCAGGGGGGTGGTATGTAAGGGGCGGGGCTCGACCCGCTTCCTGCCTTTCACTTCCTGCCCCTGTGTTCTTCCCATCCTCCCAGCATGCACTGCTCCATGCCTCTTCTTGGGCTCATTGCCAGAATACACTCCCTCGACTCTTGCCTTCTCTCTCTCTCTCTCTCTCTCTCTCCCTCTCTCTCTCTCTCTCTCTCTCTCCCTCTCTCTCTCTCTCTCTCTCTCTCTCTCTCTCTCTCTCTCTCTCTCTCTCTCTCTCCTCTCTCTATCTTTCTCTCTTAACCTTCTCTCTCTCCCTCTCTCTCTCTTTCTCTCTGTAAAACAGCATGCGTTCCAGGACACAACCCAGCATATATTTCAGCAATGTGTGTGTGTGTGTGTGTGTGTGTGTGTGTGTGTGTGTGTGTGTGTATGTGTGTGTGTGTGAGTGTGTGCGTGAGAGTGTGAGTGTGTGTGTGTGTGTGTGTGAGTGTGTGTGTGTGTGTGTGTGTGTGTGAGTGTGTGTGTGTGTGTGTGTGTGTCTGCGTGTGTCTGTGTGTGTGTGTGTGTGTGTGTGTGTGTGTGTGTGTGTGTGTGTGTGTGTGTGTGTGTGTGTGTGTGTGTGTGTGTGTGTGTGTGTGTGTGAGTGTGTGTGTACGGAGGGACGTCACTTCCTCTCTGGCCCTGTCAGGACGTCCTGCTCGCTCTCACTCCCACAGCAGGCAGCAGGTGTCCCAGGCTTTGTCCCGAAGGCCCAGGATGTGCCAGCACACTTCCTGTTGGCCTACAGGCTGGGCCAATCACGTGAGGCCACTACTAAAATAACGGCAGGCTGGCAGAAAAAGCACACGTCTGCACAGCTGAGTTTTTAAACAGCGATAGCTGCTCACAACGCCCGCATCAACACAAACCAGTTTGATCTGCCCAGGGCACGGAACGCTACCTTGGGACATTGTGGGATTATACATTATGCAGACAAATCATGTCCACAAGGCCATCGGAGCTCACGCAGTCGCTCTGTGATTAAGGGACAGAGGCAGCTACGTTACTGCGTCACTACACAATCGTTTTTGGGCTGCAACTAGAAGAAAACCATCGTGAAAATGGCAGCGACTCACTCCCTGTCTGTCTGTCTGTCTGTCTGTCTGTCAGCGTATCACTCCCTGTCTGTCTGTGTCAGCATCCCAAACAATCCCCGTCTGTGTCAGACCACTATGGGCAAAAGAATGATGTGTGGGAAAGTAGTCACAGTTGCTAAGCCAGGCCAGCTTGGTCCCCCGGCCACCCTCGCTCGGAGGAGAGGGGTCACCAAGGACGCCTGTCGTCATGGAGATATGGCCAGAGTCTGTTCTCAAGCCTCTCCCCCCTCCTGTCAATCTGGGACATCCCGTCAAAGCAGGTAGGCCACTAAAGGAGACAGGTGGCCCAGTTCTCCGGTAACAGGTAACGGGGCTGTCAACCTGAAGAGAACAGCAGGCCACACTGCAGGGGGGAGTGGGTTTGAACATGTCACTGCCTTTACAATAATGTTTGAACATTGTTTGAGTCACTGACGAAGTCAAATTACTTCCAAATGACTGACATCATTTGGCACGGAGTCTGAATGGATGCAGAAGAAAAACCAGACTGAGCAACACTGGGGCAGTGCAGAGCCCCTCCCTAGAGTGACAGAGAACATGACAAGAACACGCGTTTCACACAAACCTCCCGAGAGGGAAGCAGGTGTGTAGCATGTTCCCCTCTGAACGATATGTGAAGATTTGTACAGTAAACATGTCCCGCCTTCCCCACACCGTGAAATTATCTGACCTGTTACCTGTGAACAAAATGATCACATGATATTACTGCGTAGTATTATGATATCAGCTGACGTTAGCCAGCATTACGATAGTGGTCAGCGGTGAAGTTGGTTTCAATGGGCACCTCAAACTGGAGCCCCACCAAAACAAATGAGGCAACTGCCAATATACTGTATACATACAACCCATTCACCCTAACCCTAACCCCATTTCAACATCTCACTGACACACAGAGTTAACCCCCCCTCCCACCCCCCACCCCCCGCAGGGGCATGGAAGCAAAGCCACCAATCCCAGAGCTCGATTAAACTCTGCATCGAGAAGGAGAGAATAGGGTAAAGCCACCTCTTCCAAGTAGCACAAAGTGCCGTTTATATGTCTTAATGTTGTTTAAATGTCCTAACATCAGGGTCTTAATGTTGTGAAATCCTGTTGTTGTGTTGAATAATTGAATGCATCATATGCATTGTCATGTTAACTGTGTTTTTATACTACAGTGTTAATCTTCTGAACAGAGATGTTTTTCTCTGTTTCCTGTAGCCCAGGGACTACAGATGTAAATGAGCTTCATAGCCAACTCTGGTACAGCCAAGAAGCTGCGCACTGTCCCTGTCAAATCAATCAATATTATCAATAAATGAATAAAATCAATGGACACCCAGATCCGGCGCGTGAAGGAGGCCGCCTCTCCCATCAACGTCCCTCTGCTGCTGCGTGTTATAATAACGGAAGAGCCTTTCTCTGATAGCGCCAGCAGCACTTACAGGTCAAAGTGCGGACTCCTCTAACATGTCACCTCGGCAGCGCTGAGAACACCTTCCTCGCTCGCGGCTTCGCCACTTCACTGCGGAACATTCTCATCGCAGCGACGGTGAAAACAACTTCTGGTCGTGTCGTGTGCGCCTGAGCTGTGTTCTGTGTGGATTAAGACCCAATAGGCGACAGACACACACCACTGACTGGCCTGTTCTGCGCCCTTTCGTCAGTTGTTTGGAAATGAAAAGTGAAACCTGGATTCTGGCTTTGGCCAGTCGCGGGGAATTTCCAGGAAATCCTAAGGCCGTTGCCAAACGGTCAATAAAATTAACATTTATAGCTATCCTACATTTATTTGCGCTCCAATATTGTTGACCGTACATTAAATCGGCATGTGATTTGCGAGGGCATTACGCTATGATAGTGTCCACACTTTCGTCTGAACAGAAATGTCGATATGTGGCCAAAACGGCGAGTTCTCTCCCCCGTGAGAGTCAAGTTCCGCGCAGCGTCGTCCCGACATCCCGTCACATCCTCAAAACACAGCAGTTAGGAAACCCGCGCTACCCACCAAACTCTGCGCACTGTCGCGGACACGAAACATCATTCTGAAAACGCTTGCCAAAGTGTTAAATGAATAAACAAACACAACAATAAACGAATATAATAATAAACAAATGAACACAAGCTTCAATATGCGGCGGTTTTCGAACACCCACTCGAAAACTGGGCGAGGGAGAATCGCAGATTGAAAGAACCCAACGGCGCCACAGAAACCCAGTTAAAACGAAGCCCAGTGTGTGTTTACCTGCCTCCACCGTATCGGACAGGTCGTGGTTCAGAGCGCTCCTTGGAAACTCTTTTAATTTCCTCCCGCTGAGGTTTAACATCCCGGAGTTCGCTGCCTCCTCCAGCGCGCGCTGGAGCCCCCGACTCAGCGGCATGTTATTGTGGGAAGACGAACTGCCGCTGGTACTCTGGGCCGATCCAGAGGCGAGCTGGGAATGGGGACGGGAGTCCGCTCCCAGCATCGCCATGTCGTGTCCCTGGTCTTTATTACGGAGAAAATAATACAGAAATAAATGCGCCGTAATTTTGTATCCACAGGAAAAATCCGAGGGTGACTCCAACGGTGCGCGAATCTCGTCTGCGACTTCCCCACGACTGCGGCTGCGCTGCGAGGCTACTGTCGAACACTGAGCCTCGGCCAAGACAGCGTGGTATAACTGCGGACATTTCCTGACCCCTGCTGGTCACATGCGAAACTGCAAGACCCAATTCTCCGTCCCACGACTAACTCGGTATATGGGTCACCATCGTCACATCCAGCAAATGCAGCAACTTGTCAAATCGGGGTACTTTGGAACCCAAATCAGCACAAGACATTAATCAAAGTAACACGGCCGACGTTTGACATGGTTTAGCCTATTTTATGTTGATGAAACGTTGTTTTTAAGCAGTTTTTAAAAATGGCAAACTCCAACTTTATGTGCGCCCGATTCATTTCGAAGCGCTGTGTAGCAATGCCCTGTGCAGAAACATGCTCAAGGGCCCTGTCTTTGAACGCTCGTTTAAATGTTTTATCAAAATGTGTCCTAATAAATGTTTTTAGATTCATATCTCCAAAATATCGTGGATTGGGCATACACCTGTGCTCGTATGTTCATGAACAGAGAAAGTGCACAAGGCAATTACTTAATATTACGCCTTGGAGAATATGGAATATATTAACATATTATATCAGTAGGCTATATCTTTCCATTTACAGGAAGGGCATTTATGACATTGTGAATATTTAATATGAAACGTTTCCTTGTTAATTACACCAAGGAGGTTTATAAACCTGGAATAAAATTTTAAAAAATTAAGGTCAGCTTTAAGTTTTGATTTTGTTGTTGAGCATTTCAGATACCAAAATGAGCTTGTCAAGATGGCTGATTTAATCTTGTGATAATCCAATATCAGACCGTTGTATTCTTTTTTTTTAAATAAAAATTATTTTTCCGATTTTACCCCGTTTTTCTCCCAATTTGCTAGCCAATTACCCATGTGCTTACTTCAATCCCTCTTCCCTCCTAGTTCGCTGCCGTAGTCCTGTGACTGGCAGTGACAAGGGCGAAGTGCTGCCTCCTCCGAGACAGCACTCGTCGTGCCGTTGACTGTAATTCTGGTACCCCAGAACCACTCCGGTGCGCAGCGAACTGTGTGTGTCGTGTGTGTGGGCTTCCCCCCCCTCCCTGGGGCGGACAGCCAATTGCCGCCCTGATGGCACTCCCGGCCAGAGCCGACTGTGTCGCGACGGGAGACAGTTGTATTGTGACTCGGGCTCTTGGCTACTGCTTTGGCCGAAGTGATCACATTTAGTTGGATACTATTTATTTATTTGTTTGTTTTATTTGTTGGTCCTGTGTGCTTTTTCAAATGCATTTCTCATCACAGTCCACAAGGTGGCAGCACAGTAAGGATGACAAGCAACAACGCAACATTTTGCCTTCCCCTTTTTGGATTTAAAAAAAAGGAAGTACAGTACATTAAATGATCCCCATCACACTCCAAAGTGATATTGAGCAATATTATATTTGTTCTTGAATTTATACCAATTTATACAATATGCCCCGAAACCCCATAATCCAGTTTGGGATCGAACTGTATCTCACACACTACCTTCATTACTCCAGCGAACTCTGTGTATTTCCAATTTTGTGACTTCTGTGCTGTAATATTGTGTTTTCAATTCATACAAAACTGTGATTGCCGTCAACATAGCTTTTCGCCCATACTTTTGATGGGTCGTTATTAAATAAGCATTTGCCTAGTTGCGCTCCCGTTCGGTCACGTGACATGACTTTGTTTAAGGAAATGCACAACTTTCAGGTCGACTTCAAACGGGGGGGGGGGGGGATCTTGCGCGAGCCACGCAGCTGGTGGCGGATTAATATACAGGAAGCGCCGGTCCAACCGCCTGCGCCTATCTCGAAGTCCTGTTCTTTTACCCTAACGTCACGCACCCCCGGTCTGAACTGCGGGCACCGGAGCAGACGGCCAAGAGAGACGGTAGGTCTAACAATTGTAACCCTGTTGCATTTGAAAAACTTTTTTTTTTTGTCCTGTACGATAATATATTATGTGTACTTTTGCACATCTTGTAAGTCGCTCTGGATAAGAGCGTCTGCTAAATGCTTAAGATGTAAAAATGTAAAATGTAAATGTATGCGTGGAATAAGCTCGACGCTTTGACTAAAAGTTGGGCTCCTTTGGGTGGCAAAGCGACGCGCCGACAGAGTGGGGCACAAAGCGCGTGCCTGGTGTTTACGATGTGACATTATCATATTTATAATGCGTGTTTTTTTCATGACTGTGACTTTGTGAAACTGGTTTCGCTCGGTTCAAGGCGCACTAACGCCGAGGAAACTGCATACCTTAACATTTTTTGAACATTTTAAGTCACGTGCATCTAAGTAATAGGTTCATTTTTAACTTAAAAATATAGTATATGTATCGGCCTAGTATTTAATTATGTGGATACGTATTCCATAGTACAGTTTAGCACAATTGTTAATGACACGATAAGGTGAGCGGCTCGGATGTTTTCAAACTTGTGGAGAATCTCCTCGCTGAGGTGAGTTTTGTTTGTGCAGGCGAGGATGTCCGTTCGTGGGTCGGAGGGAGTTTTCAGACAGTGACTGGGCACCAAGGCAACCGACCCGGGACATGGACCTCGAGGGGCATTTAAAGGTGCGTGACTTCGTGGATCGCGATGTTCTTTTGCACCCGGTCCACTCGAAGGCAGGTTGGCCGTGAGAACGGCACTGAGAAGTGTGGTTAAGGAGATTGGCATTTACTTCAAAGGGTGCCGTTTAGATTCTCAGGTGGGACAGCGACAGGGTCCCCTTGAGCAAGGTAAGCGAATCCTCATTATGTGAGCACATATTCAGCTAAACAAATGTTTGAGTCTACCTGAAGTCTTTCACATTGCAAGTTTGCATTGCATTACGCCTTAAAGATGTCAGCTTGCAAGTTTCTTTCCCAAAGAAATAGCCTCCAAGTTAAGTAACAGCATTTTTTCCCCCTGTAACTTGTGATCGTTTGTCATCCTCTGTAATGTTTCACTGTCAGGAGAACAAGTGATAGTACATTTAAAATCGAATTAATTTTAAAATATATATTTCCCTTGGATGTGAGACGGCTTCTCTCTTCTAAGTTTGTTCAGCCTGTCCTGTGTTCTCTGACACACACACACCTGGCCACCCTGGTCTCAGACACTAGCCTGTCCTGTGTTCTCTGACACACACACACACATGCACACACACACACACACACACACCTGGCCACCCTGGTCTCAGACACTAGCCTGTCCTGTGTTCTCTGACACACACACACACACACACACACACACACACACACCTGGTCTCAGACACTAGCCTGTCCTGGTTCTCTGCTTTGCATGCGGTCTCAGAGGCCTGCAGGTTACTGGCATGGCGCAGGGCTTTTGATTTGCATGTGAACCCGACAGAGCAGCACGCTGGCTGATCTTCACACTCTCACGCTGCCTCAGCCAACACACAGACACAGGCCACCTGGTTTCACTGCTTATTCGGGTTCTGTGACGATGAACTACAGTCTGCAGACGTTTGAAGGTGTATTAACGGTATTCAAATTTTTTTTTTTCCGGTAAAGTTTTATGTTTCAAAACATTTTTATTTTTGGGGGCAAACTATCGGGCGGTGCAGTGGATAGTACTGTCGCTGCACAGCAAGAAGATCCCAGGTTCGAATCCCGGCCAGGGGCCTTTCTATGTGGAGTTTGCATGCTCTCCGTGACTGTCAACTCTGAGTGGAAGGGAACTGATATCTATGAGTGAGTTACCCACTCCCAGGCCAGATTCAAGAGTCATTTACTCGTTTAGTCGCTAAGGACGTTTTTTGCAAACAGCACGCCAAGTGCAAGTGACCAGCAAAACTGCGAGCACCAGCGCACAGGAGATATTATGACAGCAGAGATATTAAAGCACAAAGCTGGTGAGATGCAGCCCCCGCACCAGGGAGTGACGTGAGATATTAAGTGAATAAACACGACACTTCTCTCTCAGTTCTCCTACACCGACCTGAGCACAACCAGGGCAGTGTCACAATGTGAGAACTGAAAGAGAAAGACGACGTGCGCAAGCTGCTGTCGCCTGTTCTCCCACATAACCAACAGTGTTTGCACGCACACCGCACAAGTTTCACACTGGCGGGATTTTCATTAGAACTCAACTGTCAGGAATCGAAATCAAAAATCTAGAGATGGTTTCTTAAAGGGGACAGGTTAAATTCACATGAAGCAGGAACACTGTACTAGACTAACCACGGGGGTTGCAGGTTCAATCCGTGTGGCAAACTGTTGTGTCTTTGACCCAGGCATTCAGTCTGAATATCTTTTTTTTTTTTATTTTTTATTTTTTATTTTTTATTTTTTATTTTTTATTTTTTATTTTTTATTTTTTTTTTTTTTTTTTTTTTTATTATTTTTTTTCTGATTTTTAAACAATTTTCTCCCAATTTGGTAGCCAATTAGACCCGCTATTTAAGTCAATAGCAGTATTCAAAAACAAAATAAATTATTTATTAAACTAATAATCTTCTTGACAAACACTACACAAAACAAAGGGCGGGGTATTCGGGGGAATACAAACACAAAGTCCACAATCTTTATCTTGTTGTCAGTGTCCAAAATCCAGTTCCGTAATCCAGGTCAATTCCGTTATCCAGTCCGTAGTCAATACAAAGGGGGGTCCTCAATCAATCCAATTTCATACACAAAAAAACTCCAAAACACTCTTTCCAAATCCTAGCTGGTCAAAGACTTCACAGGTTCTCCAATACACTCACCAACTCCTTTCCAAACACGTACCAACTCCTCTCAATGGGTAATGTGAGTCAGTCCTTTAAATAGGCCCCGTTAATCCCCATTGCTTGACTTGGCTCAGGTGTGACTGTGGCCTGCTGGGAAATGTAGTGTTTCCTGGCTCCCATGTGTTGTAGGCCAGGAAGCCATTTCCTTGTGCAGCCCCTTGGACTGCCACAGTATGAAATTAATGAATTTCATTATATTTGGTTTTGAAAATGTCACTAATGGTTTGAAAAAAATGTGTGTAAACGATTTAAAAAAACATTATTTTATCCAGAACGATATTGTTCTATATCATAACAAAACATAAACGTGAGAACTGGCTGAAAATGTGGGGTTTCAGTTCAGATTGAGAGGTAGATGCAGGTTCTCCATTTCTTGTTCTGGTTGGAAAGCTTTCAATTCCATCTGTAACATGTGGCATGCTTGGTGACTGTGGTCTCATTTGAACCCACAGTATCACAGTGTTACGCTTACAGAAGCCCTGTTATGGGTGGAGCTTCCATTTGCTGTCACTTGTTTAATTTGTGCGGACCAATCAAAAGACTTCTCCACGAGTCAGTGATTGGCAGATCGCGGAAGGCCCGCCCACGATGGTGTTGTTGCAGGCTCACGCTCTACTTTGTCTTGTAAAACTAATGATGTGGAAACTGGAAGGAAATTGTCGAAAAGGGAACTGATGCCAAATGCACAAACACACACTTACACACACTTACTCACGCGCACACACACACACACACTTCTGTGGCTGTCCATCTAAGTAAATGATGACAAGAGTTATCCAGTCAAGGAGTCATCTTCTCTCTCTTTTCTCTCTCAAGTGAAGCTGACTTCATTACAGTGACAGGAAAAAGCATTTCAGGACAAGAAATGTTCAGTTCCTTCTTTCCAAATAAATCAATAATGAAGTGTAGACAGGCACAGCACTGTAGTATAATTAACCCCTCTTCCTCTCCCTCTCAGGTGACCGGGAACGGCTCCTCCGTTCTTCCTCTCCATCCTCTTCCTCGCTCGCGGCACTTTGTGGGCTGGTCCGAAGGCCCCGCCCCCCACCAGGCCACACCTGCAGCCCTGCGGGTCTCCGGCCCCACCCTCGCAGGTAAACCCGGGGGGGGGGGCACTGACTGCCATTCGTGTGTTAGGAAGCCTAAACGGATAATGGCGCCGTTGCCCGACCCAAGCCCAATCTCTTTTCTGGTCGCACCGACTGCTCACGGTCGTGCAAAATTAGTGAATAGAATTATAATCATAATTATTGTGGTTCTGTGTGTCTCAGTAGGTAGAGTGTGGTTCTGTGTGGCTCAGTAGGTAGAGCGTGGTTCTGTGTGGCTCAATAGGTAGAGCGTGGTTCTGTGTGGCTCAGGAGGTAGAGCGTGGTTCTGTGTGTCTCAGTAGGTAGAGTGTGGTTCTGTGTGGCTCAGTAGTGAAGAATTGTGTATGCTGCCTGTTGTAAAATACATTAACCGTGCCATTTTGACGAGGTCATCTGCATAGGAATGAGTTGATTAGACAGTAAGTTCCTGTCTTTGATTACCGATGATTTGTCAGCAAACAGTGCCTCTTTTATTGAATTAGCTAATCAGACGCTATCACTTCCTGACTTCCTTACTGGTGCTTTGTTAGCAACACAAAGGCTCATAAACTGATCATCTGTCCCTATGTATATATTCAGGTGAGAGACTCTTTACCAAGAGGACCGCTGTGTGTAATAAACTTGCATTTCAAGTCAGACTGCTGAGTCTCCTGGTCGTGTCTTTGTAAGAAGCTTAATATACACCATTTAGCAGATGCTTTTATCCAAAGCGACTTACAGTAGTGAATGCATACATTTTTTTCAGTATATGTGGCCCCAGTGGGGCCAACCTATTGAACCTGTGCTCTACCAACTGAGCCACAGAGAACCACCTCTGGTAACAGTAGGTAGACCTCTCTCTCTCCCTCTCTCTCTCTCTCTCTCTCTCTCTCTCTCTCTCTCTCTCTCTCTCTCTCTCTCTCTCTGTCTCTCCCCCCTCTCTCTCTCTCTCCCCCTCTCTCTCTCTCTCTCTCTCTCTCTCTCTCTCTCTCTCTCTCTCTCTCTCTCTCTCTCCCTCTCTCTCTCTCTCTCCCTCTCTCTCTCTCTCTCTCTCTCTCTCTCTCTCTCTCTCTCTCTCTCTCTCTCTCTCTCTCTCTCCCCTCTCTCTCTCTCTCCCCCTCTCTCTCTCTCTCTCTCTCTCTCTCTCACACTCACACAGTTTATATGTTCTTGTTCCAGAGGAGTTCTCCACGCCAGTGTTGATTGGTAACTCGGGCGTCTCAGGGCGTCTCTTGGCCTCTCCATCGTTGGTGAGGAAGATGCTGCTGTCCGTGCTGGAGAGTTCGGGGGAGGGGGGCAGGTCCCAGCGGTCCCCCCCGTCCCGCCCTGGCACGCTCACGCCCAGAGAGCGCTCCGACTCGGACCACAGCAGCAGCGGTGACCCGGCCGCCGGACACTCCGCGGACAGCGAGGACGACGGCTTCGCTGAGCCCGATCACGACCGCGACCTGCCCCCCGGAGCAGCCCTCTCATCCCCGCAGGAAGCGCCTCTCCCGCCCCTCTCGCTCCCTGCGACCCCCTGCCCTCCGCCTCAAGACCCCCCAACCGCACAGGCCATCGTCACGGCCGTGTGAAACCCCGCCCCCGCCCCCGCCCCCGGACCCGAAGCCCCTCCCACCCCGGTTGCCAGAGAAACCGCGCTGTGTCTCCATCTCAGCCAATCTGAACTGGCTGCTTGGTGCCAGGCTCCACATCCCTTTCAGGGGCCCGGTGGGGCCCCCACAGGGCCAGGGCCAGGGCCAGGGCCCCAAGCCTCGCTCACAGTCTGAAGCTCACCTTCCTGCAGGTAACTATCCACCAGCTATCACCCCACGTGCGTGCTAGGGGTGTAAATCACGCTGAAAGTCACGGTCCCGCACGTGCACTAGCGGTTAAAGCAAAATTGCATTAGTTGGGTTCACGGCGCGTGCCGAACCGGAAGTTCTGTACGGAGCGGTTCGGTACGGAACCTGTACCGCTACACCCCTCGTGCATGTCGATGATCGCGTGCAGGTGTGCCACAGGGCAGGTACAGGGCAACCATCACCACCTCACACTAACAGACTACAGGGCAACCATCACACGGTCACCTCAACACACCTGAGGTCATCAGCACACCTGAGGTACAGGGCACTAGTATTGTCCCAGCTGTGCTGTGTGCTCCGAGTCTTACTGTGTTTTTACCATGTTTCAGGCCCCTGGAAGGACAGAGACCCCGGTGACAATACTCACACTCCTGACGACATCTTCAAAGCCAGCCTGGATCTGGAAAAGGTGAGCGTGACCCCTGACCCCTGGTCATGTGATTCCATTAACACATTGAGATGCCATGTTTCCTCCAGACTGAATAGCCGTCTCTGTGTATTGTTGTATGTACCGTTGACTGTTGTATTGTCTGTAACTATTGTGTAGGCCTACTGCTGCTACCTTGGCCAGGTCTCTCTTGAAAAATAGATTTTAATCTCAATGAGACTTCCTGGTTAAATAAAGGTTTAAATAATAAAAACACCCAATCTCTGGCCGTTATGACGCTCACCTGAAGGGCAGCTTCTTTAGTACTACCGCTACGGGCTCCACCAATCAGAATGGTTCTAGGTTTATATTGATGTTTAACGTAGGAGAGTTGCTATGATATGGAGTGACTGATGATATGATTTCAACTCAGTTAAGGATTTAGGTAAAGCCATTGATAACAACTCTGTAAATGTGTGTGTGCATGCGTTTGTGTGTGTGTGTGTGTATGTGTGTTGGTTTGTGCATGTGGATATGTGTGTTGGCATATGTGTGTATGTGTGTGTGCACATACTTGCATGTTTATGTGTGTGCGTGTTTGTATGTGTGTGTGTATGTACACTATTGGTCAAAAGTTTTAGAATGCATTTTACAGTTTTTACTGAAATTTAAGCAGTTCAAGTCCAGTGAATAACCTGAAATGGTACAAAGGTAAGTGGTAAACTGCCAGAGGTAAAAAAATAAAAAATAAAGTTTAGGTTCCCAAAAACTGAAAATAATGTAAATTTCAGAGTTATAAAAAAAGCCCTTTTCTGGGAACAAGTAATGGGTTAACATGGGTTAACAGTCACTCTGTGCAAGTCGCCGACTGGATCCAGCAAAAGAGCCCCAGACCATCACGCTTCCTCCTCCATGTTTGACAGTTGGTGTCACACACTGAGGAACCATCCTTTCGCCTACTTGACGGCCTACAAAAACCTTTCAAAATTTCAAGATTTCAATTTTTTTTCTTATTTTGCCATCTTAGGAATGGCTTTCTTACTGCCACTCAACCTGTCAAACCTACAGCTCAAAGTCTTCTCTTCACAGTTGAAACTGAGACTCCCTTACTTCGACCAGTGTTAAGCTGTTGTCCTGTGAGCCGCCTATTACGCAAGCTGTTGACTCTCAGAAACTTGTCTTCGCTGATTTTGTTGTGGCTTTGGGTCTGCCAGACCTCTTCCTGTCAGAGTTTCCCCCAGTTTCCAAGTGCCTTTTGATGGTGTAGGAAACTACTCACTGCCAAACAATTTACACTATTTTTCAGTTTTTGGTAACTTAAACCTTTTTTTTTAACCTCTGCCAGTTTACCGCTTACCTTTGTACCATTTCAGGTTATTCACTGGACTTGAACTGGTTACATTTCTGTAAAAACTGGAAAATGGGGGTGTTCTAAAACTTTTGACCGGTAGTGTAGGTGTTGCGTGTACATGCAGATTAATGTGTGTGTGTGTGTGTGTATGTAGGTGTTGCGTGTACATGCAGGTTAATGTGTGTGTGTGTGTGTATATATGTTAGTTTATGTGTGTGTGTGTGTGTGTATATATGTTAGTTAATGTGTGTGTGTATATATGTTAGTTTATGTGTGTGTGTGTGTGTATATATGTTAGTTTATGTGTGTGTGTGTGTGTATATATGTTAGTTTATGTGTGTGTGTGTGTGTGTGTATATATATGTTAGTTAATGTGTATATATGTTAGTTAATGTGTGTGTGTGTGTTCTGCAGGAGAATGCTCACTTGGTGGTGGTGGACATGGTGCTGGAGGCGATGGAGAGGGTGAAGTGGGCGGTGTGGAGTCAGAGGGAGGGCGGGGCAGTGGGGGCCTGTGCAGACTGCATCCAGGAGAACGCCCTGAATATCACACAGAGAACGCCCTGAATATCACACAGCGCCCCAGCCCAAACAACACTCACCCTGAATATCGTCCGAGAACGCTTCCTCCGAATATCAGAGAACGGCTGAATATCACAGGTATGTTAGCCAATATCACAGAGAACGCCCTGAAAATCACACAGAGAACACCCTGAATATCACACAGAGTCATCAGCATGGCCTCATCCAACATAGCCCCTCTGTTCACAATGGGCCCAGTCACAGTTCTCGTACTATAGCTACTACTTGCAAATGGGTTCTCGTCATAGATACTTTGATTTTTTTATTAAATCTATCATTACAACTCGTATTCATCAACCCTGCAGATCTGGGAGCTGTAACCCGCAGAAACTTATTTATGTAAAGCTCAGTACACTTTCTACAGTTGAACCTGGAAATAATAATAATAATAATTATTATTATTAATAATTATTATTATTAATTATTTTTTTTTTTTTTTTTTGTCATTAATTTATTTTTATTATTTGTCAAATTTTTTTATATATTTTTTTTTTTCAAATTTATATATATTTTTTATATATATTTTTTTTTATATATATTTTTTTTGATCAAATTTTTTAGTAAATTTTTTTTAATATATTTTTTTCCTTTATATATATATTTTATATATTTTTTTTTTTTGTCAAATGTTTTTGTCAATTTTTTTAATATATATTTTTTTCCCTTTATATATATATTTTTTTAATTTTTTTTTGTCATATTTTTAGTAAAAATTTTTTATATATATTTTTCCTTTATATATATATTTTATATATTTTTTTTTTTGGTCAAATTTTTTGTCAATTTTTTTAAATATATATTTTTTCCTTTATATATATTTTTTTTTTTTTTTTTTTTTTTTGTCAAATTTTTTATATAATTTTATTTTTCCTTTATATATATATATTTTATATATTTTTTTTTTTGTCCATTTTTTTATATATATTTTTTTCCTTTATATATATATTTTATGTATATATATTTTTTTTTGATCAAATTTTTTTGTAAATATTTTTTAATATATATTTTTTCCTTTATATATATATTTTATATATATTTTTTTTTCAAATTTTTTGTCAATTTTTTTTAATATATATATTTTTCCTTTATATATATATATATTTTTTTTTTTTTATTTTTTAGTAAATTTTTTTTATATATTTTTTTTTCCTTTATATATATATTTTATATATATTTTTTTTTTGATCATTTTTTTGTCCATTTTTTTTTAATATATATTTTTTTCCTTTATATATATATATTTTTTTTAAAAATTTGTCACATTTTTTTCTCTTTTTTTATATATATTTTTTTTCCTTTTTTAGGGTTAGGGTTAGGGTTATAAATATATATATTTTTATTTATTTATATATATTTTTTAAATTAATTTAAAATATTTAAAATTATTATTATTATTATTACAAAATGTTTGACAAAAAATTAAAAATAAATATTACAAATATTAATAATTATTATTATTATAATTAATAATAATTAATAATTATTATTAGTATAATTATTATTATTATTAGGGTTAGGGTTAGGGTTAATTAATAATAATTCTTATTATTAATAATCAATAATTTATTATTATTATTATTATTAATTATTATTATTATTAATATTTTTAATATTAATTTATTTTTATTTTTTTCACATTTTTTTGTCACATTTTTTGTCACATTTTTTTATATATTTATTTTTTTCCTTTATATATATATATTTTATATATATTTATTTTTTTTGTCCATTTTTTAAATATATATATTAATAATAATAATTAATAATAATAATAATTCCTCACTCCTGTTAGGAAGCATGCTCACTCCCACTGGTGTGACTGTAGACCTGTCTTGGAGGGGCAGAGGTGTAGAGGCTGATGTTCTCCGTTCATTCCTCAGGGTGGTGTACAGAGTCCTCCTTCTCATCCTCCACTTCCCTGAGCAAGGAACACACACCTGTTTCAGATACGAGTCACATCCACACACCTGCCTCAGGTACGAGTCACAGCCACACACCTGCCTCAGGTACGAGTCACAGCCACACACCTGCCTCAGAGGCAAGAGTCACATCCACACACCTGCCTCAGGTACGAGTCACAGTCACAGCCACACACCTGCCTCAGGTACGAGTCACAGCCACACACCTGCCTCTCTCAGGTACGAGTCACAGCCACACACCTGCCTCAGGTACGAGTCACAGCCACACACCTGCCTCTCTCAGGCAAGAGTCACATCCACACACCTGCCTCAGGTACGAGTCACAGCCACACACCTGCCTCAGGTACGAGTCACATCCACACACCTGCCTCTCTCAGGCAAGAGTCACAGTCAAACACATAAACAGCAGCACTTACAGTGTTGTGTGTGTGTGTGTGTGTGTGTGTGTGTGTGTAAACAGCAGCACTTAGTGTTGTGTGTGTGTGTGTGTGTGTGTGTGTGTGTGTGTGTGTGTGTGTGTGTGTGACTAGTGTTGTGTGTGTGTGTGTGTGTGTGACTAGTGTTGTGTGTGTGTGTGTGTGTGTGTGACTAGTGTTGTGTGTGTGTGTGTGTGTAGGGCTGTGTGTGTGTGTGAGCAGTGTTGTGTTCTTGCTCATAGCTCAGAAGGTAATAATTTGTTTGCAGTCTTCTGTCCTGATAACCTCGATGCCTCTGTGTGCGGAACCCAGTTTCTGTGGTTCTGTCTCACCTCTCACTCCTGCTCCTCATCCTCAGGTGCTGACGAACCCGATGTAGCCACCACATGTGCCAATTCCAGCTCATCTCTCAGGTAACACGACCTGGTGTTCTCAAGAATCACAAATACCTCCTACAGTGCATTTATCAGTGTGGTGTTTGTCAAACTGTCAGACGAGATTGTGTGCGGCGTGTGTGTGCTGTGCATGTCTAATGTGTGTGTATAGCATGTGCATAGTGTGAATGGTGTGTGTAGAGAGGATGTTTCATGTGTATAGTACATGTGTAGTGTAATGTGTGTGTGTGCAGTGGACATTTAGTTCGTTAATTGTGTATAGTGTGCATGCACGTGTGTGTGTGTGTGTGTGTGTGTAGTGCATGTGCAGTGGATGTTTAGTGTATTAAGTGTGTGTTTGTGTGTGTGTCCATGTTTATGTGTGTGTGTGTGTGTGTGTGTGTGTGTGTGCGTGCAGAGTGAATAAGAGCCTCATTTGCTCACACAATGGAGATGCTCAATGTACCTCCAACAACCAATCACTGATCCAACCAGTCACTGATCCAACCAATCACTGATCCAACCAGTCACTGATCCAACCAATCACTGATCCAACCAGTCACTGATCCAACCAATCACTGATCCAACCAGTCACTGATCCAACCAGTCACTGATTCTGCTTTTCTGTCTCCTCCCCCACTAGCTCCTCCCACTCTCCCCCAGAGGAGGAGCTCTCTGCAGAAGTTCTGGCTCAGCAGCTGGTGTCACAGTTCAGGAAAAGCTGGCTCACCCTGGAGGAGCAGGAAGTGAGCGTTACCACGGATACACACGCATTCCAGCCGTAGTGGAATTATTTTTAGTTCTTCTGTTCCGCAAGTCATCGAAGTTTTGGGCGAGAGTGTGTGTGTGTGTACACTGGGGGTGTGGCTGCCCCTCCTCCGCTCTGATAGACATGGCTATTAGCTAGCTATGTTAGCTATATCTGGCATAAACTAACATCTATAGAGGGGTGCTAGATTTTGTCATTTGGGTGAGTAACAGCTGGACGCAACGAAAACCGGAAACACACGGCCCAAATGACACGTAAAAAACGTAACCAATCACTTGACATCGCTGACCAATTGCAGGCGGTGGTGTATTGGGAGGGGCTGTGTGAAAAGTTCTACAAGTTTGCCCAGCCAGCCAGTGCACACACTGCAGCGATCGAAGCCCAATGCACCGCTTCGTTTCGGTCACAAACCCGCCCTCTTGCCTGTGTGCAAACACTGAGGCCATAACCCAACCCCTCGCCTCTCTGACCGGCTGTGTCTCCTCAACAGCTTCTCCCTGACAACGACTCCATGGCAACGGAGGACATGCTCAGCCTGGCCGACGAAATCAGACAGAGGTCCAGGATGAGGGGGACTCTGACATGGGCCCCGCCAAGATTCCAGATCATCTTCAGCACCCATCCCACCCAGAAGTGAGGGAGGGGGGGAGGGGGAGGGAGAGAGAGGGGGATGGGGATGGGGATGGGGATGGGGATGGGGATGGGGATGGGGAGAGAGAGAGGGAGTGAGAGGGAGAGAGGGGAGTGAGGGGAGAGAGAGAGAGAGAGAGAGGGAGTGAGAGAGAGAGGGGAGAGAGAGGGAGAGAGGGGAGAGGAAAGAGGGAGAGGAGAGAGGGGAGATGGAGGGAAAGAGGGAAGAGGGGATGGAGAGAGAGAGAGGGAGGGTGAGGGGGAGGGTGGTGTAGTATTTTCAGATTTCTAAGAGGGCTAAAGTAGGTGTATGCATGTATTGTGTAGCGCTGCTGTTAAGACGTTCCAATATTCAATCCTTCTGCAACCCCAACAACACGTGCGTGTGAGACGCACACGGACAGGCCAGCGTTCTCTAGTGAACTCAGAATCTTCTGCTCTGCGGTTTGGCAGCGCAGCCACTGGGTTGCGATATGGGTCCCATCCCGTTCCCCTTTCTGGGACGAGACTGGAACTTCCTCTGTGTGTGTGTGTGTGTGTGTGTGTGTGTGTGTGTGTGTGTGTGTGTGTGTGTGCACGTAGGCGTTTGCATGTGTGTTTGGTGTGTGTGTGTTCACATACTTGTGTGTTTGGTTGTGTGTGTGTGTGTGAATCTCATGCATTAGCTAAATATTTATGTTCATGTACAAACATTACTGCATCTAGTTTAGCTACAGATATTTTCATTATTGACCAGCTGTCCATCTAACTTGATTGCCTAACTACAGAAGCTTGCGTTGGCTAGTTAGTGCAGTCATTCAACCCACCACAGCCAATTTAGAGATGAGTATTGCAGATTCCTTTAATAGCCTGTAAAGGTAAATGGACATTTGAAGCTGTACGGTTTGTGTGCTGTGATCCCCTGCAGACGCAGTGTGGTCGTGGCCTCCCAGGGTTTCCTCTGCGCCGGCTGTGGAACGCAAGTGGAGGCCAGTGAGTACCGCTCTGTGCGCCGTAAGGCCTAAATATAATATACCTCACTTTAACCCATTTAGACCTAAAATGCCTGCTAAAAACGCCTATTAAAACCTAAGCAATTATTCTACACAACCTCTTAAAACCTGAGGGTTTTCTGGAAAAAATTTCAAAAAAAAAAGCAGACACCAACGTGCACTTCATTTCCCCCCACGTCTATTTCAGCGAATCACAGCGCATTTCATTAATCGCAAAATCGAAGCGACCTAAACGTCACTCCAGGTCTTAATGGGTTAAATACGCGTGCGTAAAACGGCCGCCACGCTTGTCCTGTGTGGTCCTCAAGTATTAACGTTTAGCGTATTGGCGTACGCGAGGGACAATACCGACGTGAATGGTGGGGGCAGGCGAGAAAGCGGAGGGTGATGGCAAGCCGCTCTGCTTCACCCACTGGCTCACTGGGAGTGTTTCCATGTGTAATGAGCGGGGACACCTGACCAAGCAAGTCATCAAATGTCCTGGCGGACATACGGAAATACTGATGATGCTTTTCACCGTCAATCTCTCTCATCGGTAGAATGAGAGGAACATACTCTGCGTCGTTACACCGGGATACATTTAATGGACTAATACCATCTGTACAATCTCCGTTGTTTAGTTTTGTTTAGTTTGTTTGACATTTCACTTAAAAATGACAATACGCGGTTACATTCCGATGTACATGTTGGTGCTGCTGCTGCTGTTTCTGCTTCTCAAGATAAACATCAAAACAACCTTGTTGTGCAGAATCGGAAGTAGTTGTCGAGGTATGCCGGCCAGAGACAACCACAGCTCTGGCCTGCCCCCTAGTGGACATATCTGTTAAACCTCCAGACAGACGTAAAGCACGCAGTGGAGTATGTGAGCGATGCTGCGCACGTTGGGTACGCATGCGCGTGCTTTAAGTGAAGGATATTCAGTCCCTCAGTATGTGTGGAGTGATCCAAGGATAACCACCTGGGAGATCTGTCAATCAATTCTGTCGATCAATCAATCAAGTCGATTGATGGTGGAGATTTGGTGTGCAGAAAGGATCACACACTCAAACACACACACTCACACACACACACACACACACACTCTACACACACACACACACACACACACACACACACACACACACACACATGCACACACACACACATACACACACACACACACACACACTCACACACACACATGCACTCACACACACACACACACTCACACACACACACACACACACACACACACACTCACACATGCTCTCACACACACACGCATACACGCACACATAAGGGTGTCTGCTTTAGAAAACAAATACAAAAAAATGAAAAAGTCATAAAAAGGACCTGTCTGTCTGTCCGTCAGAGTATCTGAAGAAGCTGCGCTACTGTGAGTACCTGGGCCGCTACTTCTGCGCGTGTTGCCACGGCGAGGGCGAGGCGGTGATCCCGGGCCGCGTGCTGGAGTGCTGGGACTTCTGCCGGTACCCCGTGTGTGACTTCTCCCTGCGGCTGCTGGCCAGCGTGTGGCACCAGCCCCTCTTCCCCCGGGCCTGCCTCGCCAAGACCAAGGCCCGCGAGCTGGCCCGCTTCACGGTGCGTACGCTGGCCCGAGCTCCGTGACTGAAGCACGTGAGCGCTCGCTACAGAGTAAAAATGTGTGGCTATCTGTGACTCAGTTGGTAGAGCACAGCGTTGGCAACGCTTAGGTTGTGGGTTCAATCCCCACTGGGACCACATATACTGAAAATGTATGCATTCACTACTGTAAGTCGCTTTGGATAAAAGCGTCTGCTAAATGGCATTTATTATTATTATTATAAGAGGCGAGAGTGCGATTGGTTCCCTCTTGGCTGGGGACTCGGGTCTTTAGCTCAGCGGGCTAATCGTGTCTCTTGTTGCGTCGGGATCCTCCGTTTGAAACTCACTGCAGGCAGAGGCAGACCTGCCCGCTGTCGTTACACGCACTGCAGAAACCCCGCACTCCAAACCCGACCAGCTGGTGTTCAGTAATGATGCCACACCCAGAGTGTTTGAGTAAAGTATAAAAGTGGTTTCCTCGACATCTCCTCCTCTCCCCCTCTCTCTCTCTTTCTCTCTCTCAGGAGGTCCAGGAGCAGCTGGTGTCCATTAAGAAGCTGCTGACCGTCTGCAGATTCTCAGACGGGTGATGACCTCATCTCTCACTCACTCACTCAGACATTTCTGTCATCATCACACCGCTTCTGCCATCTGAGTTTCAGCGTTGCCACACGCAGGAAACGGTGAAAGCAGGGCCCCTAAGACGCACATTCTTATCACGTGCCATGATGTCACCAAACAATCATTCTTTCTTTCTTTTTTTCAATTTGTTTGTATTATTTTCGTGCTCATGTTCTCCTGGTTGCCATGGTTGTTGTTGCCAGGGTGCTGCAGGAGCTGGCCCAGCTGCCCGGTCACCTGACGCAGGAGCCTCTCCTCGTCTCCCTGGACGACCTGCAGAGGATCAAGCGAGGCCAGCTGCTGCCCCAGGCCCGGGCGCTGCTCCACACCGCCGTCGCCCACGTGGAGAGCTGCCCGGTCAGTCCTCCAACCCCCAGGGTCCTAACAGCACCCTCCACCCTTAGAACATCCCCCTCAAACTAGCCTCCACCCTCAAACTAGCCTCCACCCTCAAACTAACCTCCCCCCTCAAACTAGCCTCCACCCTCAGAACATCCCCCTCAAACTAGCCTCCACCCTCACCACCTTCTACCCAAACTAACCTCTACCCTCAGAACATCCCCCTCAAACTAGCCTCCACCCTCAAACTAACCTCCACCCAAACTAGCCTCCACCCTCACCACCCTCCACCCTCACCACCCTCCACCCAAACTAACCTCCATCCTCAAACTAACCTCCACCCTCCATCCAAACTAACCTCCACCCTCAGAACCCTTCACCCTATGGCCGCTATCGAGCTGTGAGCGCGTGCACCCAAAAGGGGTGGCGTTTGTAACACAGCCAATCGCATGCACAGATCCAGAGCACTGTTTCACAAAGCAGGATTGGTGGGTTAGCCAGCTAACTTTGGGCTTAACCCTGGGGTTTCTTTGAGGGGGAGGGGGGGCTTCAGAGGCCTGCGGGCTGCGGGCATGGCCTACGCTAAAGATCGCAGCATCAGCGCTGAGTCTCTCTCTCGCTCTCTCTCCTCTCTCTCTCTCTCTCTCTCTCTCTTCTGAGGGGAGGGGGGCTCTCTCTCTCTCTCTCCTCTCTCTCTCTCCATGGCTCTCTGTCTCTCTGATCTCTGTCTCTCTGTGCTCTGTCTCTCTGTTCTCTGTCTCTCTCTCTCTCTCTCTCTCTCTCTCTCTCTCTCTCTCCTCACTCTCTCTCTCTCTCTCTCTCTCTCTCTCTCTCTCTGCAGCTCTGCCGGGCGAGGGGCTTCATCTGTGAGTTCTGCCAGGAGCCGGACCTGCTGTTCCCCTTCCACACCCTCACCTGCAAGCGCTGCACAGGTGAGACATCACTACTCACTCCCACTACACATCACACAGGGGACAGATCACACAGGGGACAGATCACACAGGGAGAGATCACACAGAGATCACACAGGGGAGAGAGATCACACAGGGGACAGATCACACAGGGAGAGATCACACAGAGATCACACAGGGGAGAGAGATCACACAGGGAGAGATCACACAGAGATCACACAGGGAGAGAGATCACACAGGGAGAGATCACACAGAGATCACACAGGGGAGAGAGATCACACAGGGAGAGATCACACAGGGGAGAGATCACACAGGGGAGAGATCACACAGGGAGAGATCACTACTGCGCAGGGGAGAGATCACACAGGGGAGAGAGATCACACAGGGAGAGAGATCACACAGGGGAGAGATCACACAGGGGAGAGATCACACAGGGAGAGATCACACAGGGGAGAGATCACAGGGAGAGATCACACAGGAGAGATCACAGGGAGAGATCACACAGGGAGAGATCACAGAGGAGAGATCACACAGGGGAGAGATCACACAGGGAGAGGTCACACAGGGAGAGATCACACAGGGAGAGGTCACACAGGGGAGAGATCACACAGGCGCACAGTTTCACTGGCTCTGTGCTGTCAGAGGACACGCTCAAAGCTGATTGGATAAGATCAGATGACATACTTCAATATCTTAAAACAACTCCTCCCCCCAGGACAATAGAATGTGATTGTATACATGAGACTGAGTAAAATATATTTTACATTTTAAAATGATAATTCATACATACACAATAATGAATGCATCATACACATGCATAATCAATCGGCTGGAGTCGGCACACAGAGACGTCCGCACCGTTTAGGGATCCGTGCGTGGGGACATGAGAAGTGTGTTCTGGCGTAACACTGAGGACGGCATGGCTCTGACACGGCAGTGTGACGTCCTGTCTCCTCTCTCAGACTGCAAGGCCTGTTTTCACACCGACTGCTTCCGAGACGAAGAGTGTCCCAAATGCCTGAGGATCGAAACCCGCAGCTCGCAAACCCACACAGAGCTCAACTCCTCCTGACCGAGTGCAACTCTCCTCCTGACTGAGTGCAACTCTCCTCCTGCTTTTGGAGTCCTCTATGCGGAGTTTGCACGCCAAGCAGCTCACTGCTGTTGTGCCTGATTCAGTAATGTAAATGTAAATAAATGTAAATGTTATTCTGAATACAGAGTATTCTGAAATTCTGAAATGCTATGCATTGTAACTCCAATGAGCACAGCTCTGCGGTGTGATGCTTGGCTTTAGGAACTCACTGTGTGTGTGTGTGTGTGTGTGTGTGTGTGTGAGTGTGTGAGTGTGAGTGTGTGTGTGTGAGAGTGTGTCTGTGTGTGTGTGTGTGTGTGTGAGTGTAATTAGCACAGGTTTGATAAACAGGAAACTGTCAGATCTGTGTTCCCGCCATCCTCTACTTCTGTGCCTCTTGATTCTGGGTTGTGGTAAAGGTCTCTGTGCTGTCGTGATTGGATAGATCAGGGGTGGGCGAGGAGGGCCGTATCCGTTTCTGTATTTCATGCCAACTTCTGCTCTTAATGATTTAATTAGCCCCAATCATTTACGTGATCTGACATTTTAGCTAAAGTTCTTGATAAGCCCATGAGTGACAGCTGAAGACTGTTCTTGTGTTCCCATGTGAAACATGTCACTGTGGTCTAATCCAGTGGTTCTCAAACCTCTCCTCGGGGACCCACAGCCAGTCCATCAACGCTCGTTAAGTAGTAATGTGTGGAATCAGGTGTGCTGGTGGTGGAATTTAACAAATACACGGACTGGCTGGGGGTCCCCAAGGAGCGCTTTGAGAACCACTGCTCTAATCTACAAGTGAACCAGCATCAGCGTATCCAACTAATTAACTAGTTGAGCCACAGGGGTAATTGGTAGAAACAAAAACCTGCACACACACCAGCCCTCCGGGACCGGAATTGCCCACCCTGAGATAGGTCATATTCTGTCTTTGACCACGCCCCTCCCCTCATGAATATTTAGAATGAAAGGCCAATCAGAGATCATTGCACTTCTTCCATGGCAAAGACAGTATGTTCCATTTAAGCAGGTGAACGTCTGTGGTTCTATCACAGCTGAGTGTGTCTATCCTGAGTGTAGGTGTTTGTTTGTGTGCATGCATGAATGTGGAACTTCATAACCGTGCCTTTCATATCTCTGATGTACTTGTTGAAAATGTTGTAAATTGAAGTAGTATACTTTTTTTTCTTACAAAGAGGACCTGATGCCACTTTATGGACAGATGCAGCTCAGTCTGTTTGTTGTCAATGTGCTGTGGGACTTTCCCAGTGAAATCTATGGTAATAATACCAGAAACAGCCCTTAATCATACTGACGGGTAATGTGCAGTGGTTTTTATCACAAATGGGTGTGATTAAACTTGGAGATTTTAAGTGATGTATAAAATTGTGTCTATAATTTCAACAAACAATCCTAAACAAGGCTGCACAGAATAAGCACTTTTTATTTTTAAAAAGTGTGACTATATCTTGAAGAAAGTCTAATTTATTCGTTGTGTATTCTGTTGCTAGTGTAAGACAGGTGAAAGTCCTGTGTGAAAGCTCGAAGGGTCAACACAAATCCTGTCATGTTCTTTAGAACGGCAGAACAGCACCTCCTGCTGGACATTTATGAAAAGGGCCCAAACACCAGCGGCCCGCAAACATTGTTCATCACAACGCCCTATACTGTGTGCTGGTCCAGCATCTGTTATACCCCATACATTATTCAATATATAAACAAACAAATTTCACTCCATAACTGCCTACGTAGAATGAATTGGTGTGACTCGCACTGTTACTACTCAAAAATGATTATTTTCAAATTAAATAATGTCATTGATGGGACAGTGCCCCTATAAATACCTCCAACTGGAAATGGTGGCAAGCGCATTTTTGACCTCGTGATTTGAGAGAGGGTTCATGAACCCCATAATGGGCCTGACCACATGCTGGGAACAAATCAAAATAATTAGTTCTCTGTCGTAAATCAGCTCTGCATTGATAACATGTTGTAATAACTATAACATGAGTTATTTTAATAATAATAATAATAATATAATGATAATAATAACTCCCATTTTGGGGTTGAGCCTCGCTGTCCCATCACTACTTTGACCCTGCAGGATATCCCGTGTTCCACCCGGCAGCGCTGCCCAATGTCCACACCTTTACCTGATCTCAGAACAGGTGTATCACAGGTGGGGTTGTGTATAAATCAGCGGTGGGCGAGGAGGGCCGTATCCGTTTCTGGATTTCATGCCAACTTCTGCTCTTAATTATTTAATTAGCCCCAATCATTTACCTGATCTGACATTTTAGCTAAAGTTCTTGATAAGCCCATGAATGACAGCTGAAGACTGTTCTTGTCGTTCCCATATGAAACATGTTACTGTGGCCTAATCTACAAGTTAACCAGCATTGGCGTATCCAACTAATTCGCTAATTGAGCCACAGGGGTAGAAACAAAAACCTGCACACGCACCGGCCCTCCAGGACCGGAATTGCCCACCGCTGGTATAAAGCAAACATATTCACCTGTCCATTTAACCCTACAGCGCTCAAAGATTATCAATGTCCACCTGACAAGGACATTGGAAAGGAAAGGTGAACATATTCATTTATATTCCCCTGTAGCACCACAGCACCCATCAATGGTCAAGCAACAAATCATTTTATTCATTTTACTTCTGTGCCTGCAGCAATCTTTTCTGGTATAACACTCGAGACTACGGCACAGGTGTCAAACTCATTCCATCGAGGGCCGAGTGTGTGCAGGTTTCTGTTGTAACCAATGCACTACACCAGGTGATTTCACTAATTAGCTCACTTCTTCAACTAAGGAGGGAACCTAATTGAAATCACCTGGTGTAGTGCATTGGTTACAACAGAAACCTGCACACACTCGATGGAATGAGTTTGACACCCCTGTTCTACGGGGTAAATATTACTGTTCCTAGTTTTAACTGTGTTTTATGTACCAATGCTCGAGTTGAGCCCTTTCAACTCAAACGAGAAGCAATCTCAACAAAACAGTCACTCAGCCAAGCAAAACTGCATCTGTGATATATCTAAACATACCTGTAATTTTAACCTGAATTTTTATTGTTATTCTGTATAACCAATGATGCAAACGCAGGAGAGGCCAGAAGCGCCGAAAGGGCTTATGCTACTACAACCTGCCGGTGAAAATGATTTACAGATATTTACATATAATTCTAGTGGGAATTGACAGGTACATAAAAGGTGACAGGTGAATTACAGTAAAAGGCAGAATAAAATAGAGACAAAAAACCAAAACAAAATAACATCACAAAAGAACTGTACAGTAATACACCAAGTGAAAAGCAATACGCATTTGAGTTAATGAATTCATACACGAGATGAGGAGGAATATTGATGTAGGTTTGACAGATGGACGGCGACAAGAATCTCAATTTCTTAAAGAACTCTGCCCCAAAGGTGTGCGCTTTCAGACTATATTATTATTATTATTATTATTATTTAAAAAAACCTTTATGCTACTTATGGTACAACATATTTAAAACGGTTCTATTTTATTTGTCCAAGGTCAGTAATAACAAAATTGCTGGTATCACCGTAGTAGTTATGCGACTGTATCTTCATTAGGCTATCTGTAACACTGGACTTGGCGTCGCAAGAGAACCGGTGCCAAGGTACACATATGGGGATTATTGCCCCATCAGTTATTTTGACAGGTGCTTCACTTCCTGTAATTCAACCAACTAGCTTAGTATTACAATATTCAAAACACATTCCAGTGGGCCGAATGTTTTCACGCGTAGCCGAATGAAGCGAGGTTCGCGATGCAGGTCGAATGGATGTCTGTGACAGTCATGTGTCTTCCGGTCCAGCTGCCCAGATTTTAATTTATTTTCCATATTTCTGAGTGCAAGAGGCCACGCTCCATTCTATTGTGGTGTCCGCCGGCTCTTGTGAGTGTTCTGTGCGTGTAAACTTCGGCCATGTACGGTTCCACATCGAGCACCCGGCCGATAAGGCAGTACCTCCACTGTGTAAGTGTATTTTTCTTCATTTAACCAAGGTGTTAGAGAAGTGTATACATCGGTAGGGAAGCACATGTTAGCTGATTTAATCTTACTTACGTTGTACATCTCGGAAATAATAGGCCTACTAAAACCTACATTTTGTCAATCAATGCTCATGTGTTTTAGCCCTAAAGTCACGAGAATGTTCATTTATTGGATTACATTGGAGCATTTTGGGCAATTTTGGGGTCACGTGGATAACTTATTGGAATTGCAAATGATTTGCCATACATTCTCCAAGTACCAATATGTCATTATGTGTTCGTTTAGTGGCTAATTATATGTAAGATGTTTTCTCCTGTAGAGGCAAGGCAAGTCAAGTTTATTTATACAGCACATTTCATACAAGGTTGTTATAGAAGAAAGAGCAAAAAGCACTATTAATCTCGGAGCCTTTCGATGATCAACGCATTTTAATGAAATATTCGCATTTTTTAGTACCCAAATGTTTACGGGCATCCTATTTTACGCCTACAATATCCGGTAATATTCCTCAAAACCAATGTCAGAAGTGGGATTCGAACCCACGCCTCCATTCGGAGACCAGAACACCCATTTTAGTGGAAGGTAACAACACCTTGAGTCTGGCGCCTTAGACCGCTCGGCCATCCTGACAACTGAAGAACTATGGTGATATTCTACCCTGAAAAGCTTGTTGCTTTTATCTGTAGCGCTTGGTATACTTGATGAATTGCAATGGGCTGCCCATATATTTATACGCAGGCATACGTTGCATGGTTAGGCTATGCTGTTGCAGACAGACCTTTTTGGGATAATTTATAAACACACACACACAGGGAAACAAGTCAAGGATTTTAGGATTGAGTTTCTGTAACGGTCGATAGCAGCTCTCGGGAACACGCCAGACCCTTTCAACTGATGTTGCTCTCTGTGGAGACCACGATGGCGTTCCGCGAAATATGCTTTAATTCCACCTCCCTTTACCTGCTGTCATTTGTAATATAAAACGTTTTTAACAATTGCAGCTGTATTTTCACGTGTTATTGCTTTGTGGATATAGCTAACGTATCATCCAGCTAGCGTGAAGGCTATTTGATTTGGTTAGTGCTACAAATGTATTATAAAAAAATAAATAAAAAATGTATTGTCAGAAGTGGGATTCGAACCCACGCCTCCATTCGGAGACCAGAAAGCCCGTTTGTAAGGAAGGTTTGAACCTTGAGTCTGGCGCCTTAGACCACTCGGCCATCCTGACAACTTCATATTGCATGAGCTAAAAGAGGTATATAATTCTAGAGGTATCATAAGACTGTAATTTGTGTTTTATTTCGGCTGCTGATTGCTGCGACTTCAACTAAGGGGGATTGTAAACAATAACTAGCGGCGTGTGGCTGCAACTCCTGGATGTTGAGGTTGAGCTAGCAAATTAGCTAGTCAAGACCTCCAAACAATTATTTGCATACGATTTACATCCTAGCCATCTAGTATTAGCAAGTTATATTGTACTACACAAACGAGGATTGTTCACAAGGTTTGAACGAGGATTATTAACATCTTCTGCCAATAACATGCTAGACAGAGCTAACCTTAGCTACATTTTAAAAGGCGGAAACTGATGCGTTTCGTTGTGTCAGTTGGCAATCTTAGCTGCTAAATTCCATTAGCTAGTCAGCCTGCTATAATTCACGTTAAAATCATATCCAGGTTATCGTCTCCACTCCAAAAAAGTTAACTTTAAAAACGCAAATCCACATCAGCTAGCGTGCTACATGGGTCGTAGCTAGCTGCCGGAGAGGTGTGGCTGGGAGTTAAACGTGCGCCCATTGGCTCAGAGTGCGCTGCGCAAATGCGCAGATCTGGGGACACCTGGATGGGCTACCGTGGTGTAAAACGGAACTGGAGATCTTTACACTGACCTATCCATGTATGTTACGATTTCGTGTATCTGCGCAGCGCTGTAAACCGGCGAAGGCTGAAGTCCAGTATAAATCGTCCAGCAAGCCTGATGTTGGCGGACTACAGTATGTGCGACCAGCCTCTGTCTCTAGCTGGCTGCACATTTTAAAACCAAGCTGCACATGAGCGGAATACATGAAGGACTATAACTGGTCGAACAATTAAGCAAACTTCATTCAACAGCTAGCTAGCTGGCTACAGAAAACCTCTAACCAACAAGACGAAATGGCAATAAGAAGTTCTGTTCATCCTTCCTAGCTCGTAATAGACAAGCGAACTGAAATTGTCGCTAGCTGGCAAAAATAACGCAACGTTTTAAAATGAAGAGGCTTTCAAAAAACAAGATCAATGTTACCAAGCGTGGAGCGAAGTCGGGCGCTGAACATGTTGGCATGGTTGTCTGTCAGTGTAGTTGCCCAACGAGTTGTTCTGGTGGCACCGAATCGGAACCGGGCTTGGGCCGTGTCGGACTGTGTCGGCAGCATCAAGAAGTCAGCTTTTCAAGAGACGGATTTTCCAAACATCAGGTTTGTGACCTGGAGGAAATTAGTTTGCTAGCGTAGTACGCAAGCTTGTTTAGTTAGCATACAGACCCTAACTTCTTTGAGGAGTACATAAGTAACCGAAATGACAAAGTGAAGATGTACTACTCTGTAATGTTGTACTTTCTGTAAAGTGGCTGCAATGCCGTGTTCCTGCGGACCGTTAGACTGTCCTGTGTGTACTGGGGGTGATTTATAACATGGATTGTGATTGATTCATTTGTGTGTTGTTGTGATTTTATAGCTGATGTTATTTGTTACTGTAAAATATGAATCCACAACGGTCTCTAGATTCAGCAAGAGAAAAATGTCGCCAGATTAGTGTGGAGTTATCTGACTTTACTCAATTCTTTGGATGTGTTGGAACACCATATAGATGGGACAGGTTTTCGTTTGGGTCTGTGTCTTTTTTAAAATTTTTAATGTTTTATTTTGAAGTTAAGCAATGGGTTTGTTATAATATTGGATCGCATCATGTTAGACATATAGTAGATGTGCCTAATTATACCAAAGGACGATAGTGTACACGTAGAAATTTCACTTTGACACTAGTTTTGCAAACACAACGTGAGATATGGATTGTGTGCCACCGTTACACATTAACTTGGGTTTCCTCTCAGTGATGTTTTAACCTTTCTGTAGCGTGTAACAGCAGGTGGCCACTCGCCTTTGAGTAAACAGTTAGTATTTATTTAAAATGTCATCATATATCTTTACTGTACTGGGTATTAGTGAAGTCTAAGGCCCGGCAGAAGAGGTCATACAAAACAGTGGCGAGTCGTGATTTGGATCGTGTACTCTGCACCTTCTCTCGGATCATGGGATCGATTCAGATTCTGCGAGATTTATGCCTGTAATAACTTTACGACGGATAAGCAAATCGGGCAAAGATCGGACACACAATATGTGCAGTTATAAACTGGGCGTTCACTCTTTGTGTCGTTAATTGTGTGGAGCTCCTGTCAGGGTCCGCAGTAGCCTGATTTGTTCTTGCTCATAAATTCATATTGACTTTAAGAAGTGTCACATTTAACCCGTGTGGGGAAAAAAGTACAAAGAAATGCACATCACATGACCTCGCCCCAGCCAATGACAGGAGCCTCTTAGACCCCGGACCCTGGACTCCTTCAGGGCAAAGAACCCTCAGCCGATTGGTCAGAGTGTCATGTGATCTGCAATGGGAGACAAACCCAAAAATTGTTTGGAAACCAGTTTTGCTAACTCATGCTAGCCCCCAACAACAGTCACATTCCGTATACAGAAGTCGCGAGGCATTGGGGTTAGGGTTTTTTTTTTTTACCCAGAGGTGAATGAACTTACTTTCTGCATGAACTTGCTTTCTCTTTGGACAATCTCTAAACGTAAACCACATTTGTTTTTTGATTACCCGATAAAGGGATAATTCTGCTGAGCTCTCTGTGTAAACATTGTTGGGACACTAGAGGGCTCATATTCATAAAGCATTCCACAGTAGGAGTGCTGATCTAGGATCAGTTTAGCATTTTAGGCCATAATGGATATGGTTGAGATATTGTCATGAGGAAACCTGCTGCTTCCTGAATGCAGGCCCTGGCGTCACCAGCCATGTTCCCATCAGTCGTGCCACAACCCTTCCACGCGTAGACGTCTCCGTTCAGCGCCCCAGCGTACGTCAGCTCCTCCTCGGCCACGCCCACGCACAGGATGGTCTGCAGGTCCCCCGTCCTGCCGAAAACCCCCCTCCTGGGGGTCAGCGCGTTCCCGCACATCGCCCAGAACTGGGGGCACATCGCATCTGAATGTCACGCTCGCGTCCGTTATCATCACTCTCCGTATAAACATATAATCCAGGCAATATATAAAATATTATAGAATTAAGAACATAAGAATACATAATGACGAGAACGGGCCGTTCAGCCCATCTAGGCTCGTCATGTCCTAATCTAAAGAGTATCTAGTACTGCATCTAGCCTGGACTTGAATAGCCCAAGTGTTTCTGCCTCTACTACCCAACCTGGCAAGCTGTTCCAGGCATTGACAACTCTTTGTGTAAAGAAAAACTTCCTAATATCCATGCAGAAGACACTTGTGGGATTGCTCTGCTTTGACTCTTCTGTCCAGTTTGTCTCATACAAATTCTATGGGATTGAGGTCTGGACACTGGGCAGGCCAGGTCATCAGTTTGAGTTGTCCTTCACGTTCCTTCTTCACCAGATAGTTCTTGCACAACTTTAAGGTATGTTTCGGGTCGTTATCTTGCTGAAGAATGAAGGAGTTCCCGATTAGCCGCAATCCAGATGGAAGGTGTACTCAGACTTCTGACTGCTACTGTCCATCAGTTAGTGGCGTAGTGATGAAACCCTACTTATGAGATAATCAGTGGTTTACAAACTGAGTCAAACAAGAATACCTGGTTCAGTAGACTGGCTCCAAAACAGTTTTTTTAAATCAAAGATCACAGACATTGTAGGGGAACAATGAATGCACATACAGTTTGTTTATAGCCTGCGATGTTGGAACGTCAGACAGATTTCATTGGCATTACAGAACTGCTTGTACTTGTACCTGAATCCAGTAGCCTTAACAGTCAAATGCCCTTGTTTGAATTTCAGCACTCTGAATACTGAACACAAGTGGTATTGGTTAAAACCCTTACATGTAAAATATATTTATACAGTTTAATATAATAATTACTACACAGGATACCAATTATCAATTAAATCACAGAATTTGTTGATAGGCAGAGCAATCTGGTGGATCAACCTTCATCAAAATATACAACTCACAATTCAATTAAAATTAACACCTGGCTTATTAAGTTACAACAGTTAGACAACATATTCAACGTCCAATCTACAGACGTAGGTTCAACTGCCTTAACAAATACTAAATCCCAGACATAAAATTGACAATCACAAAAGAGGTGAAATGGAAGAGAATGATACCAAACCAAGCTTGTTTCTCTACAAAAATGCAAACACACACAGCCGAGGTGTGAGCTGGAACCAGATCTTCCAAGAGAAACAGGAAAGAGAAACGTGTAGAATTCTGCCTCAAGCCACCAACAGGTCAGACTTTAAGTGTTTGGAGGGGGGTTGGCTCACTCTCTTCTTAGCCCATAATTTATGATTTGGGGAAGGTCCAGCACCAGCCAGGTTCAGAACACCTTTTATATTTTTGTTTTGGGTCACTTACTACCACAAGATATCTTTTCAAGGTTGCCATTGAAATGCTCCTCTCATGTTGAGAATTGTGGCAATATCAAACATCACTAGGTCCTGGGGAAGCCAGATTGGTTTATACAGAGATGTTGGTTGAGATGATATTGGGAGAGGCATAATATGCTCAAATGCATTGCTAAGTGACGAGGCCAATCATGCCAAGTGCCCTGGCCTCACTCACAGAGCAGTAAACCCGCCAATGTTGGCCCCACTCTGTCTGCCTGCGCAGGATGACCAAAAGGCACTTCCCCAACATTACGATGTAGTTGTACAAGGAAACTGATGAACGTCCTGCAAACTAGTGCAAGGTTATTGGGGGTTTCAGATTGGGAACTAAATAAAAAAATCGAATCTAATCAAATCAAATGTATTATCACGTCACAATTATGCAAGTATAAGGATGAGTGACATTTTTGAGTGCTCAGAATGCTGCAACAATGCAGTAGTAACAATAAGAAATGTACAAGATAAAATATAAGAATACAAAATATACAAATATATTTGTGCGACACTGCCATTGTACCCTTGAGCAAAGGTACTTAACCTGAATTGCTTCAGTAAAATATCCAGCTGTATAAATGGATTGTATGTAAAGAAATGTAAAACTGTGTAAGTTGCTCTGGATAATAGCATCTGCTAAATGCCTGTAATGTAATGTAATGTAATGTGATGTAATGAAAGTCGGCTGGCTGTCGTGTCAGTGCTGGACTGTGAGCAGTAGTCCTCTGAGATGCCCTGGTTCTCATCCTGTTTGGGCTCTGCTTGGTTCTGTATTGACCCGGTGTGACCTTCCCTTTTCTAACGTTATGTGTCATGGGAGAAGCCCAGAATGTGCTCATTAGCCTGGGAGATTAGCGGCCGACGAACCCGAGGTTTCAAAGTTTCTAAGGTTTTGTTCACCAATGATCTATTTAACTCAATAGATACACCGTATTTAACCGAGATTCATGAAAGTAGATAAGGAATTAGCCTGACAATGGAAAACCCAACTGTACAACGACATTGTCTTAAAGATTGGTGGTTTGGATGGTGCATGTTTTGATTAGGAGGGTGGTGATCAGTTTGTGTGGTGTACATTACGGGTAAAGTAAGCCGAAATGTGATCTCCCCCTCGGCCGAACTGAGGATTCTCTGTAGGCTGTGTGTGGCTGTTTCTTTCTGGCCCTCAGTAAAACGTTGTGTTGCCGCGCCAGGTTCTTGCAAACTGTAAAGAAATGCAGTATCACTTCAGTGAATGAGTGCATTGTGTAGCACGAACAGACTGTCTGGGCCGAATGGCAGTGTGGCCATGGTTTTAACTGAGGAGCGTAATCTCTGCTGGATGCTGATAGTGCCCCCCCCCCTGTTCTGGCTGTTCTCTGTAAGTTGTGAGAGAGGGCCCCCAGTACTGTACGTGAACACTGGCTCAGCAAAATCATAACATTTCATTCTGTGTGTTCTCTTAACTATTTTTGGGGGGACCCTCTTCACAAATGCGTGGCTCATGTTTGTGCATCTGAGGGCCATTCTAGTCATTTAAATCCTCTCTCTCCTCTCCTCTCCTCTCCTCTCCTCTCCTCTCCTCTCCTCTCTCCCTCTCTCCCTCTCTCCGTCTCTCCTCTCTCCTCTCCTCTCTCTCCTCTCTCTCCTCTCCTCTCCTCTCCTCTCCTCTCCTCTCCCTCTCTCCGTCTCTCCTCTCTCTCCTCTCCTCTCTCCTCTCTCTCCTCTCTCTCTCTCTCTCTCCTCTCTCTCTCTCTCTCTCTCTCTCTCTCTCTCTCTCTCTCTCTCTCTCTCTCTCTCCTCTCTCTCCTCTCCTCTCCTCTCCTTTCCCTCTCTCTCCTCTCTCTTCTCCTCTCCTCTCCTTTCCCTCTCTCTCTCTCTCTCTCCTCTCTCTCTCTCTCTCTCTCTCTCTCTCCTCTCTCTCTCTCTCTCTCTCTCTCTCCCTCTCCTCTCTCCTCTCTCTCTCTCTCTCTCTCTCTCTCTCTCTCTCTCTCTCTCTCTCTCTCTCTCTCTCTCTCTCCCCAGGAGAATGGGGCTCTCTCCGCCTCCAGCCCGCCTGACTCCCAGTATCCAGCGTTTGAGAACCCCGCCTACGAGTCGGGCAGCCAGAGCGAGCTTCGCCCGCAACCCGCCGGCCCCGCCCACGCCACCCTCCTCATCGCGGGCGTGATGGAGGCCCGGGTGATGATCGGGGTGGAGGGCATGACCTGCCAGTCGTGCGTGAGCTCCATCGAGGGCGCGGTGGGCCAGCTGGCGGGCGTGGCGAGCGTGCGGGTCTCGCTGGGCGAGCGCCAGGCCACCGTGTCCTACGCCCCGCGCCTGATCCAGCCGGAGCAGCTCAGGGCCCACATCGAGGAGATGGGCTTCACCGCCACCCTGCTGCCCACGGCCACGCCCCTCACGCCCAAAGCCACGCCCCTCGGCCTGGTTCCCGTGGAGGGAGAGCTCCCCCTGCTGGCGGCGGGCGGGTGGCGCGGGGCCACGCTGCAGGTGCAGGGCATGCGTGGCCAGTCGTGCGCGAGCAGCATCACCGCGAGCCTGAACGGCGTGGCGGGCGTTCGCGAGGTCTCCGTCTCCCTGGCGACACGCCGCGTCCGCCTGCAGTACCACCCCTCCCTCGTCGCCTTGGAGACGGCCCGGCGCGTCGTCCAGAGCCTGCCCCCGGGCGACCTCAGGGTGACCCTTCCCGCCGGCGCCGGGGCTGATGGGAAGGAGGCGGGCGCGGCCTCGCAGACGGCGGTGATCGCGATCGCGGGGATGACGTGCGACTCGTGCGTGCGCTCCATCGAGGGCGCGGTCTCGCAGAGGCCCGGCGTGCGCTCCGTAACGGTGTCTCTGTCCGCGGGACGGGGGGCCGTGACCTACGACCCCGCACTCACACGCCCTGAGGAGCTCCGCGCCGCCATCGAGGACATGGGCTTCACCGCCTCACTGCCAGGTACCGCACTCACACACACACACACACACACACACACACACACACACACACGCACACAGTTTATGTTTGGTGCAGGCCGTAGCATTTAAGAAATCAATGACACAAGCAGAGATATTAGCAGCAGCTGCACATCTATTTAACTTCCTTAGCTTACGTTTAAAAAAACACCTTACAAGATGGCTGTCGTAGCGAATGTGACGTCAGTCGATGTTCGGTTCAGCTGGCTGGACTAGGTCCCTCAGATCATCAGTGTTACAGTGGAAGTGATTTTATAGATCATAAATCATATTTGGCTATACCACGGTTCGACAGTAAAAGCTGTTTCTGTGGAATGCCCTCCAGGGCAGGGTTCAGTGAGCGGGCCGTGGGGTTGCGTGTGTGAGCGGTGTTCAGTGAGCGAGCTGCGTGTGTGAGCGGTGTTCAGTGAGGTGGGGCTGCGTGTGTGAGCGGCGTTCAGTGAGGTGGGGTTGCGTGTGTGAGCGGTGTTCAGTGAGGTGGGGCTGTGTGTGTGAGCGGTGTTCAGTGAGCAGGCTGTGTGTGTGAGCGGTGTTCAGTGAGGTGGGGCTGCGTGTGTGAGCGGCGTTCAGTGAGGTGGGGCTGTGTGTGTGAGCGGTGTTCAGTGAGCGGGCTGTGTGTGTGAGCGGTGTTCAGTGAGGTGGGGTTGTGTGTGTGAGCGGTGTTCAGTGAGGTGGGGCTGTGTGTGTGCGGTGTTCAGTGAGCAGGCTGTGTGTGTGAGCGGTGTTCAGTGAGGTGGGGCTGTGTGTGTGAGCGGTGTTCAGTGAGGTGGGGTTGTGTGTGTGAGCGGCGTTCAGTGAGGTGGGGCTGCGTGTGTGAGCGGTGTTCAGTGAGGTGGGGCTGTGCGTGTGAGCGGTGTTCAGTGAGGTGGGGCTACGTGTGTGAGCGGTGTTCAGTGAGGTGGGGCTGCGTGTGTGAGCGGTGTTCAGTGAGGTGGGGCTACGTGTGTGAGCGGTGTTCAGTGAGGTGGGGCTGCGTGTGTGAGCGGTGTTCAGTGAGGTGGGGCTACGTGTGTGAGCGGTGTTCAGTGAGGTGGGGCTGTGCGTGTGAGCGGTGTTCAGTGAGGTGGGGCTACGTGTGTGAGCGGTGTTCAGTGAGGTGGGGCTGCGTGTGTGAGCGGTGTTCAGTGAGGTGGGGCTGCGTGTGTGAGCGGTGTTCAGTGAGGTGGGGCTCGTGTGTGAGCGGTGTTCAGTGAGGTGGGGCTGCGTGTGTGAGCGGTGTTCAGTGAGGTGGGGCTACGTGTGTGAGCGGTGTTCAGTGAGGTGGGGCTACGTGTGTGAGCGGTGTTCAGTGAGGTGGGGTTGCGTGTGTGAGCAGTGTTCAGTGAGCGGGCTGCGTGTGTGAGCGGTGTTCAGTGAGGTGGGGTTGTGTGTGTGAGCGGTGTTCAGTGAGGTGGGGCTACGTGTGTGAGCGGTGTTCAGTGAGGTGGGGTTGCGTGTGTGAGCGGTGTTCAGTGAGGTGGGGCTACGTGTGTGAGCGGTGTTCAGTGAGGTGGGGTTGCGTGTGTGAGCGGTGTTCAGTGAGGTGGGGCTGCGTGTGTGAGCGGTGTTCAGTGAGGTGGGGCTACGTGTGTGAGCGGTGTTCAGTGAGGTGGGGCTGTGCGTGTGAGCGGTGTTCAGTGAGGTGGGGCTGCGTGTGTGAGCGGCGTTCAGTGAGGTGGGGTTGTGTGTGTGAGCGGTGTTCAGTGAGGTGGGGCTGTGTGTGTGAGCGGTGTTCAGTGAGGTGGGGCTGCGTGTGTGAGCGGTGTTCAGTGTGGACAGTGTGTAAACTCAGAGTCCGGGCGTTCGGGAGCCGTCAGCGCGGTTATAAGCGTCGATCGAGCGGTGGATGTGCGCCTGGCGGTTTAAACGGAACGGAGTGTTTGAAAAGAGTCTCCATGGTTACCTCTCAAGGGGCCACTCCACTTTCACATCGGTGGTATTTGTGCGGCTGCCAGCTTGTCGTGGCACAAAGGGGCTAAAATTAGGATTTCACCCCCCGCCTCCCTAAAGCCTGTTTGTATTGTGCTGATGGTGCTGGAGTCGTGAAGGCCAGCCCAACTCTCCCTGCTTTTTGTCCAGTGATTTATGTCATTATCCTGTAACCGTGCGCTGCTTCTCTTGGCGTTGGCTGATACAAGCACTAAATAACACAGAAGCGGGTGCGTCTTTTTTTGGGAGTGTCGGAAGCTTTAGTTGTATTGGAGGTTCATTAGGTGTGACTGACAGCTTCTCGATGTATGTAAGAAAGAACAATAGTCTGTTTGATAAACCCTCGTTTTTAGACTGTAGAAGAAGAAGAAGACTTGAAAAAGGACAATAGGTTCTTTGAAAAACAAGACGAAAACCCCTCATTGAATAGACCCGTCTTCCATGTTATGATGAACTCTTATTCAGAATTTAGAACATTGAATTTCAGGCGTGTGAGTCTTGCAGCCGTGTCAAACCCTCTTCCTTGCTTTAGAGGCCCCTCAACCATCAAGACCCCCCCCCCCAAAAAATTGATTTATACACCAGGTTCTGTCTGGATCCACATTTCATATAAACATGCTGATTTGTCCTTCATTTTCAGTAACATGTAATAAAACCTCTCATGGCCACCTGCTTTCATTAAGCCAATTTTGTAGTTTGGGTTTCAGCCTTGAGGTCCAAGGCAAAGTCTGGTGTTTTAATCCATTAAGTGTTTATGATCTTTTCCTAAAACGGTTCTCCTCAAACAGAGATCAGTGTATTGGTACGACCTCTACTCCAGACTTTACCCACCGTGTGAAATGAACAACTTGTGTGGATATGACCCCCTGATGAAGCCATGTGACTCTGAATCAGATCCCTGATTGGCTGCTGCTTGCGAGTGACAGGTTTTGTGTATTTTCTGCAGAGAGCAGTTCCAGGGAGGCGGGACCTAAACGTGCCGGGGACACGCCCACCCCCTCCTCGCACCCGGAGACCCCCGACGCGGTCGACGCCCGCAGCTCACAGGAAGTGAGGATGCAGAAGTGCTTCGTCCGCGTCACGGGCATGACCTGTGCTTCCTGCGTGGCCAACATCGAGAGGAACCTCCAGAAGCACAAAGGTGTGTGTGACATCATCAAACTGCGCAGTGGGGCCTGGCTTACTTATCAGCATTACTGTGGCAGGGCGTAGCGTGACATCATCAGACAGCGCCACAGTCCCCAGCTCAGGACAGACTCTACAGACTAACCAGATTAGTCAGATCCATATTCTCAACACTGAAAATTCTGTCTCTCTACCTTTGAATTTTTTTTTTTTACAATTTGTTTCAATGTTTTTCTCCCAATTTGGTTGCCAATTAAACCCTCTATTTATATTGGTGGTGTACATGTGGTGAAGTGGTGGTGAATGTTGGTGTGTGTCTGTAGACAGCACCGTAACTCAGGCTCTGGGCTCTGTGGGTTTCCAGGGATCGTGTCGGTGCTGGTGGCGCTCATGGCGGGAAAGGCGGAGGTGAAGTATGACCCGCGGGTTCTGGACCCGGCCCGGATCGCGCTGCTCATCGAGGACCTGGGCTTCGGCGCCACTCTGATGGATGACAGCGCCGTGATGGACGGGAAGCTGGACCTGATCGTGAGTGAACGTGCGACGCACGCTGTCTCACTGTTCCCACGCTGTCAGGGCAACCCTGACTGGGAGTAACCCCAGAAATAAAGGCAACACTTGAGTGAGTGAGGGATCTGGTGCAGTACCTCGAGTGTCCATCAGGGGGTGCCACAGCTGGTACCCTCCTCCCCGCCCGGCTGGAACTCTCCTAGCCCAGGACATGGCCATTTGTGTGTGTGTGTGTGTGTGTGTATATATATTACATTACAGGCATTTAGCAGATGCTCTTATCTAGAGCGACTTACAGTTTACATTTCTTTTACATACAATCCATTTATACAGCTGGATATTAACTGAAGCAATTCAGGTTAAGTACCTTTAGCTCAAGGGTGCAACGGCAGTGCCCCACCTGGGAATTGAACCTGCAACCTTAACATTACAAGCCCAGCTCCCTAACCATTATACCACACTGCCTGCCTATATATATATATGTGTGTGCGTGTAAATCTGGTGAAGGGTGTGGGCGTGTCCCGCTGCTGTTGACTCTCTCCCTCTCAGGTGACAGGTATGACGTGTGCGTCCTGCGTCCACAACATCGAGAGCAAACTGAGGAGGACGCACGGCGTTCTGGAGGCCTCGGTCGCCCTGGCAACCAGCAAAACCCACGTCAAGTTTGACCCGGAAGTGCTTGGAGTTCGGGACATAATCAGGGTCATCGAGGTAGGGTCATATTGTTTGGGATGTTAAGTAGACGTCATTACTCTCCTTGTAAGGGATGTGCAGCCTGATTTGGTCCCTTTTTTTCCTGTTGTGTTTTTTTTGCTGGAATTTGCGGTACTTCCAGTGATGTAGTGTAAAATAAGAGTGTGATCAAAGCAGCAGTCAGGGCCAAGACTGGGTTTGTGTCCTCAGACAGGGCCAAGACTGGGTTTGTGTCCTCAGACAGGGTTAAGACTGGGTTTGTGTGTGTGTGTGTCGCAGGGTCTGGGGTAAGACTGTGTGTGTGTGTGTGTGTCGCAGGGTCTGGGGTAAGACTGTGTGTGTGTGTGTGTGTGTGTGTGTGTGTGTGTCAGGGTCTGGGGTAAGACTGTGTGTGTGTGTGTGTGTCGCAAGGTCTGGGGTAAGACTGTGTGTGTGTGTGTGTGTGTGTGTGTGTGTCGCAGGGTCTGGGGTTTGGTGCCTCCGTGATGAAGACTGAGGGGATTGGGAACCATCTGGATCACCAGGAGGAGATCGGACAGCAAGTATCCCAGAATCCCTCTGTGTGTGTGTGTGTGTGTGTGTGTGTGTGTGTGTGTGTGTGTGTGTGTGTGTGTGTGTGTGTGTGTGTGTGTGTGTGTGTGTGTGTGTGTGTATCCATGTTTATATGTGTGTGTATCCATGTTTATATATATATGTGTGTGTGTGTGTGTGTGTGTGTGTGTGTGTGTGTGTGTGTATCCATGTTTATATGTGTGTGTGTGTGTGTATCCATGTTTATATATATGTGTGTGTGTGTGTGTGTGTGTATCCATGTTTATGTTTGTGTGTGTGTGTGTGTGTGTGTGTGTGTGTGTATCCATGTTTATGTTTGTGTGTGTGTGTGTGTGTGTGTGTGTGTGTGTCTCTCCCAGGTGGAAGAGCTCCTTCTTGTTCAGCCTGGTGTTTGGGGTGCCGGTGATGGGCCTGATGGTCTACATGATGGTGATGGACAGCCAGCACCAGGACCACGGCGGCTCCATGCCCCCGGGCCAGAACCTGCTGCCCGGCCTGTCCATCCTCAACCTGGCCTTCTTCCTGCTCTGCACGCCCGTCCAGGTACAGCCCACAGGTGTGCTCAGCCCACAGGTGTGCTCACTGAACACTGCAGTCTCTCACTCAGTCCCGGAGCTCAGTGGGTGGAGCATGGCCCTGCCAATGCCAAGGTTGTGGGTTCGATCCCACGGGACTACATGTCCGTCGTTCAGATGGGATGGTAAAATCAGAGGTCCTGACTCTCTGGGGTCATAAAAGATGCCATGGTGCTTTTCAAAAGAGAGTAGGGTGTTAACCTGGTGTCCTGGCCAAATTCCCAACCAAGACAATATATATATATATATATACATACATGGAATTCACTCATTCCCTCCCTCCTGGCCTCTCCTCTCCACTATCTGATGTGTGGTGAGTTTGTACTGGCGCTCTATGGCTGCCGTCACGTTCACCCAGGTGGTTTGCTGCACATTGGTGGTGGTTGAGGTGAGTTGACCCTATCGTTGTAAAGTGCTTTGGGTTCCTTGAAAGTAAAATATAAATGTTCAATTCATTTCAGACTCAGGCTGAGCGCGTGCTCCTCTGAGTTTTAAGGCCGATAAAAAGCGACATCAGCACATTCCTTTCCTCACCAAATGCAACAGGAACCACAAAAAGACCACGCACAGCAAACCTGAGTGTCCACTTGAGCTAGCACTGCTTCAGAGCGAACCTGCACTATTGTGAGAATGAAATTGTTATTACATATAAGAATTTCACAGCATTTGGCATTGAATGCACAAGAAGTGTAAATAATTGTGTGCTGATTCCAACACAGGATTTTCTTTAACATCCTGATCTTGGCTGTGCCGTTATGAAACCGTGTTATTTTTGTGTGTGTGTGTGTGTGTGTGTGTGTGTGCGTGTGTGCCTGTGTGCCTGTGTGCGTGCGTGCGTGCGTGAAGCCAGCTCATATTTATTTCAGTCACCTTTCTGAGAAGGTTGACAAACATGTCAAGGTTAACAGCTTCTGCTTCCTCAGTTTCAATGTCATGCAAATATTAGCCGTGGTTTGGAAACAGCCAGTCCCCAACCTCCACAAATTTAACTACACAAAGCTGACCCGAAAGTCAAATTCTTTCCCGAGTCAAATACATTTTCTCTTTCGTTCTCTTCCACATCTTCTCTCTCTCTCCCTCTCTCTCTCTCTGTCCTCCTCCCTCTTTCTCTCTCTCTCTCTCTCTCTCCCTCTCTCTCTTTCTCCCTCCCTCTCTTTCTCTCTCTCCTCCTCTCCTCTCTCTCTCTCTCTCTCTCTCTCTCTCTCTCTCTGTCCTCTCTCTCTCCCCTCTCTCTCTCTCTCCCCCTCTCTCTCTTTCTCTCTCTCTCTCTCTCTCTCTCTCTCTCTGTCTCTCTCTCTCTCTCTCCTCCCTCTTTCTCTCTCTCTATCTCTGTCTCTCTCAGATATTTGGAGGACGGTATTTCTACATACAGGCCTACCGCTCTCTCAAACACAGGACGGCCAACATGGACGTCCTGATCGTGCTGGCCACCTCCGTCTCCTACATCTACTCCTGCATAGTCCTGGTGGTTGCCATGGCAGAGAGGGCGGAGCATAGTCCCGTCACGTTCTTCGACACCCCGCCCATGCTCTTCGTCTTCATCGCCCTCGGCCGCTGGCTGGAGCATGTTGCTAAGGTAACCGGTGCCTTATCCTCGCGTTACGCTAGGGTTGCGTTACGCAAGGGCTTTCCGTAAGTCGGGACATACTGTATTTAAAAGAGATTTAAAAGAGCTCAAATGACCATTTTAATCGATGATGTATTTTCCATCACTTTCCATCACCGGTATAATTTTTACATAAGCTGGGGTTCGCGTAACGCGAGGAGTGTCTGTGTTTTATTTCAGCTTTTTATCGCCAGTTATATTGTGATTTTTATTTGTTTGTTATCGGACGCTCCTTCACCAGAGTGACTTGGGTAGTTTACTGCATATCGTCCGCTTAGCTGAATGTATTTACTGAAAGAGTTTTAGTCAGGTGTCTTGCTCAGCTGCAGAGGCCAAGTGATGATGATTTCTAACCCAGTTCACTTCCTGCTCATCCGTTTGGAAAAAGCTCGTGATAACAAGCTCTGCGAAAATATGTGGAGAAGCGGTGGCCATGCTCAAAGTTTTCCACACACGTCGCCTTTGAGAAAGACGTGGAAGCAAGCGTCACTTTCCCTCCTTTTTTAAACTGCCATTTATCTCAGCGACCACAACACTCATAATAAAGTCTTCTGTAATCAGAAGAACAACAGAGTTGAGAAACGTTGTGGTTAGATTGAATGGAGGATCGATTTAAACTTCAGCGTGCCGTTCTGGCCGTACCTGGCAACCCTGTTGCTCCCTCCTGTTCCCAAGATGTCACCTGAGAATCACGTTTCTCTTTTATTCGCTGTGAGAATCAGCCGTTCTGTGTTATGGACAATGATAAAACAATATAGCAATAATAGTGCTATAACCACACAAGCACTATGAGATAGGTTTACTGTAGGTTATGTTGGGTTAAGATGTCCAGGCTCCTATCAAGGTGAGATTTGCTTTTATCGTAGTCATTGTGTTATTTCACGGTTTGAAGGCTTTGTACTGCAGGAAGCCTATGGCATGGGAATGACCTCCACGCTCACCTCAAAAACTGCTTACCACTAGAAATATAGTCTGCAGTCTACCATGGGAGTTTATAAGTGCTGTAGACTACCGTAGATAAATATTCTTTCCTAATCTTTGAGCGTTGTTGACTCAAGGTGTACTGGGCGTGTCCTAGAAGCAAATCTTTTTGTGTTTGTGAAGAATTTTAGAGTGACTGAAATTTCAGTTCACTCTAAAACTCAGTGGAGTGTGATTTCAGTCACTCTGTGTGTGCTGTGATTTTAGTGTGATTTCAGTCACTCTGTGTGCTGTGATTTTCCATCCTGCAGAGTAAGACGTCTGAAGCTCTTGCCAAACTGATGTCCCTTCAGGCCACTGATGCCACGGTGGTGACATTAGGCACAGACAACTCCATCCTCAGGTAAACTCTCACTCTCGCACTTTCCACAGGTGTCCGTGATGTGTGTGTTACAGGGAGAAGCAGTGTGTCAGTCGTATGTGGGTGTGAGTGTGTGTGTGTGTGCAGCGTGTGTGTCAGTGGTGTGTGTGTGTCAGTGTGTGTGTGTCAGTGTGTGTGTGTGTGTGAGTGGTGTGAGTGTGTGTGTGTGTGTTTGTAAGTGTCAGTGTGTGTGTGTGTGTGTGTTGCAGCGAGGAGCAGGTGTCAGTGGTGTGAGAGTGTGTGTGTGTGAGAGTGTGTTCTGTGTAAGTGTCAGTGTGTGTGTGTGTGTGTGTTGTGCAGCGAGGAGCAGGTGTCAGTGGATCTGGTGCAGAGAGGGGACGTGGTGAAGGTGGTCCCGGGGGGGAAGTTTCCGGTGGACGGGAAGGTGATCGACGGCAGCTCAATGTCCGATGAGTCACTCATCACAGGTAAGAGTCACTGATACACACACACACACACACAAGAATGAACGAGTCAGTGACATACAGACACAGAGTCAATGTCCTGGTGTGTTTGTGACTGGTTTATGGCTGTGTGTTTCTTGTGTGGTGTGTGTGTGTTTCTTGTGTGGTGTGTGTGTGTGTGTGTGTGTGTGTGTGTGTGTGTGTGTGTGCGTGTGTGTGTGTATATGGTCTGTGTGTGTGTGTGTGTATGTGCATGTGTGTGTGTGCTGCAGGTGAGCCCATGCCGGTCACTAAGAAGCCCGGCAGCACGGTGATCGCCGGCTCCATCAACGGCCACGGCTCCCTGCTGGTGCAGGCCACACACGTGGGCGCCGACACCACACTGCGCCAGATCGTCAAACTGGTGGAGGAGGCACAGACCTCCAAGGTGAGACACACACACATACTCAGACACACACACACATGCACACACACACCATATACAGACACACACACACACACAGACACACACACACACACACACACACACACACACAGACACACACACACACACACACACACACACAACACAAACACAAACATGACACATGCACACACACACGCACATACGATATTAAAATATGAAATAGTACTATCATAACCTTGACGTAATACTGTGATAGTAAATCACGTGGGAAAAGCTATCTTCATGGGGGGAAAAAAATATTTCAAGCGTTACCCTACTAAAATGTCTAAATAACCCATACTAAATAATATAATAGTGGACCTGTGGTGTCTGCTAATGTCATGTAATCCCACCGCCTCTTTGGCTGTGAGCACACGTGCAGACAGCTCCCTCGCATTTCACAACCCTGGTAGGTAGCTGTTATTAGCTCATTAGCTACACGGCATAAATCTCCGTTTGCCGTCTCTTATAAAACTTGTGATATCCGATGCTGATTCAGATGCCGAGGCGGTCTGTAATAACAAATTATATGCCCCCAAAAGGCTAACTCATTCATCCGTGTGGACTCACTTTTGATTCAGAAAAAAATATGGTGTTGTTGTTGAGAACAAATCTCCCATCTGTGGAGAATGTGGGAAACATGTAATGGCCAGAGGAGGGAACACGTCACACTTTGCATTCCACCTGCATGAGCATCATCCTTCACGTTATGCCACAATGGAAAAAGTGAGTAGCTAAATATAGTACTAGATGTTGCTTAATTCACAAAGTAAATGATTTAAATTGATTTAAACATACAATTACAAGGAGTGAACTATATTCAGTTTCATTTTTTGTTTTATTTTTTAATTAAAATGATATAAATCTGCAAAGAGCCATACAATAAACAGATCGAGTTGTAAACTTTGTGTGATACTTTTTTTTTTGCTTAAAAACTGATACTGTGATATACCGAAAACCGTGATATTGAGCAGTACATTTTTAACATTTTCGGCATTTGGAGCATTTACACAGTTTACATTTATCCAGAGCGACTTACAGTTTACATTTCTTTACATACAATCCATTTATACAGCTGGATATTTTACTGAAGCAGTTCAGGTTAAGTACCTTTAGCTCAAAGGTACAACAGCAGTGTCCCACCTGGGAATTGAACCAGCAACCACTGAGTTATAAGTCCAGCTCCCTAACTGTTATACCACAGTGCCAGCCCATAACGTGTTATCATACTGTGAAAATGTAATACTGTCACAGCCCTAATTCAGACACACACACACACACACACACACACACACACACACACACACACACTAACACTCTTCTTCTTAACTTGCTGGTTTGTAAGAATGATGTTGTGCGTGTATGTGTGTGTGTTGGTGTTTTGGACAGGCCCCGATCCAGCAGTTTGCGGACAGACTGAGTGGATACTTCGTCCCCTTCATCGTCATCGTCTCCGTGGTGACGCTCTTATCATGGATTGTCATTGGTTTTGTCAATTTTGACATTGTGGTGGAGTACTTTCCTGTGAGTAAAGCCTTTCTGCTTCAGTTGTTGTCAGCTCCAGGCCAGCCTGTTTGTGTGGTGGTCTGTAATGAGACATGGTGCAGGTAGGATAGTCTATACATCCATTTCCAGCTGATCCAGTTTTATCAGAGAGGTTTAATCCAATCATAACTTCAGCAATATGATACTGAACTGAAGGGTTTTAGGAATGTTTCAACTCCTCCCTGCAGGGCCATCACAATAACAGCCAGAGGACAGGCGTGATTGTGTGTCTGTGTGTGTGTCTGTGTGGGTGTCTGTGTGTGTGTTTGTGTGTGTGTGTGTGTGTGTGTGTGTGTGTGTGTGTGTGTGTATTTCCCTGCAGGGCTATGTGATCGTGTGTATGTGTATGTGTGTGTGTGTGTGTGTGTGTGTGTGTGTGTGTGTGTGTGTGTGCTGTGTGATGTGTGATCGTGCAGGGCTATGATAAGTGATGTGTGTGTGTGTGTGTGTGTGCGCGTGTGTCTCCCGGCAGGGCTATGATAAGGACATCCCCAGGACGGACGTGATCGTGCGTTTCGCGTTCCAGGCCTCCATCACGGTGCTGTCCATCGCCTGCCCGTGCTCGCTGGGCCTGGCCACGCCCACCGCCGTCATGGTGGGGACGGGCGTCGGCGCCCAGAACGGCATCCTCATCAAGGGAGGGGAGCCCCTGGAGATGGCCCACAAGGCACGGCCACTTCCTGTTTCTAATCCCCTTTTAATGAGGCTGATATCTGTGGTACTGGTGTCCAGATATCAGCCCAGTAGACGAGGGTTCAGATACCACTCTCTTCTTTATTCTTTATTATTATTCATATTATTATATGTTTGATTAGCGGGAACACTTATCCAGGGTGGCTACCATAGGGTTGGGGAGTAGGGTTGCCAACTTTCTATTATCCAAATACGGGACAGACAGGGCGAA
>JAINUG010000300.1:917500-920000 GCA_029706075.1 Aldrovandia affinis | reverse complement strand
TACAGTCCTGGTTAGATAAATACCCAGGGGTGTGTAGATGGTACAGCCCCCACGCTGATGCGATGCTGTGATTGTCTCCCCAGGCGTGCTGTGATTGGTCTCTCGGGCATGCTCATGCTGTGATTGGCTCCCCAGGCGTGCTGTGATTGGTCTCTCAGGCATGCTGTGATTGGCTCCCCAGGTGTGCTGTGATTGGTCTCTGATGCTCATGCTGTGATTGGCTCCCCAGGTGTGCTGTGATTGGTCTCTCAGGCATGCTGTGATTGGCTCCCCAGGCGTGCTGTGATTGGTCTCTCAGGCATGCTCATGCTGTGATTGGCTCCCCAGGCGTGCTGTGATTGGTCTCTCAGGCATGCTGTGATTGGCTCCCAGGCGTGCTGTGATTGGTCTCTCAGGCATGCTCATGCTGTGATTGGCTCCCCAGGCGTGCTGTGATTGGTCTCTCAGGCGTGCTGTGATTGGCTCCCCAGGCGTGCTGTGTGCCATGCTGGCCATCGCTGACACGGTGAAGGCGGAGTCTGCGCTGGCCATCCACACGCTGAGCAGCATGGGCATCGACGTGGTGATGATCACCGGGGACAACCACCGAACGGCCAAGGCCATCGCCACACAGGTGAGGGCTTACCTTCCCGAGTTCCTCAGGCTGCGTTACACATTTTTACATTTTACATTTTAGCAGACGCTCTTATCCAGAGTGACTTACAAGATGTGCATTAATACAAGGTAAGAACAATCATAGTTAGCGCACAAGATCAGTGCAGTAATACACCTGCATGATCACCCATTAGGAGAGCAGCTGTCAGTCAGAGATACGCCTCCTCCAAACAGTGCTAGCTCTGTCCTGTAGCACTGTGTATCTCTGGCATCTCCCCTCTCCCTGTATCAGAGGGGGTGAGTACATTTACATTACATGACATTACATTACAGAGCGACTTAGACAGTTTACATTTCTTTACATACAATCCATTTATACAGCTGGATATTTTACTGAAGCAGTTCAGGTTAAGCACCTTTAGCTCAAGGGTACAACGGCAGTGTCCCCCACCTGGGAATTGAACCTGCAACCTCTGAGTTACAAGCCCAGCTCCCTAACCATTACACAACATTACACTACACTGCCAGCCACTGTGAGACTGTGTGGAACCATGCAAGACTATGTGAGGCTGGGAATCGAACCTGCAACCTTTGAGTTACAAGCCCAGTTCCTTAACCATTACACTACACTGCCACTGGGTGGCAGGACGTGGCGTCTCTGGTGTGGTATCCGGTGAGACTCGACGAGCTCGATGTGCCCCGCGCAGGTGGGCATCCGGAAGGTGTTCGCCGAGGTGCTGCCGTCCCACAAGGTGGCGAAGGTGCAGGAGCTGCAGGAGCGCGGTCTGAGGGTGGCGATGGTGGGCGACGGGGTCAACGACTCGCCCGCCCTCGCCCGCGCCGACGTGGGCATCGCCATAGGAACCGGCACCGACGTGGCCATCGAGGCGGCAGACGTGGTGCTGATCCGGGTGAGGGGGCGGGGTTTGGGTGAGAGGGGGTTTGGGTGAGGGGGAGAGGGGGGAGGGAGGGAGGGAGGGAGGGAGGGAGGGAGGGAGGGGTGGGTTTGGGGGAGAGGGGGCGGGGTTTGGGGGAGGGGGGGCGGGGTTTGGGTTGTCAGGACTACGGCATATCGTAAGATATATGAGGGAGTGGGAGAATTGACGTGAAAAAGGAGGGTATAATTTGATACAAAAAATGTGGAGAAAAACATCAGAAAGAGAAAGTAGAATTATTATTTTTATTACACTTCTCCTATAAATGTGTGCGCTTGGAAGCCCCGGTGAGCCATTCATGAACCGTCCGTCATGTAGGCTCAATCGCAGAACATGTCAAACACACGGTTTACCACATCCTGTAAGAGAGCTAATGCAGCCATGTTGGATTGAGAACAGCACACAACTAGAACTATCTCAATAAACAATTGTAGCATTGTTGAATTTCATCTCCTCAGATGCTAGTAGCATTGAAGGGCTCAAACTAATTCAGCGTGTCTGTCTGTCTGTCTGTCTGTCTGTCTGTCTCTCGTCAGAATGACCTGCTGGACGTTGTGGCCAGCATCGAGCTCTCTAAGAAAACGGTGCAGAGGATCCGGATAAACTTCGTCTTCGCTCTGATCTACAACCTGCTAGGGATCCCCATCGCAGCCGGTGAGCAACCGGATCCCACCGGATCCCACCGGATCTGACCGGATCCCACCGAATCTGACCGGATCCCACCGGATCTGACCCCTTTACCATAGCAACCAGAGAGGGAGGGAGGCACGCATATCCACCGCCCCCGGTTTCCCATTTTATGGTGAAACCAAAAGCCAGCCGAGACCCTGCAGCTTTCCGAGTGAACTTGTCCTCAACAAACTCACTTTGTGAGTAATTAAGCTCATTCTGCGCTCTGCAGAAACCTTCCTCCAGGAGATAACTGGGTGAATCATTCACCCAGTAAAAAGGCAGGCCAGGCCCGCTGCTTA
>JAINUG010000300.1:867500-912500 GCA_029706075.1 Aldrovandia affinis | reverse complement strand
AAAATGAGCAGATTATCAGGAACATAGATACAAAATGAGCAGGTTGATGAAACCATAAATATCAAATGACTGGGTTGACAGACCATAGATACAAAATGAGTAGATTATCAGGATTATAGAAACAAAATGAGCAGATTATCAGGAACATAGATACAAAATGAGCTGGTTATCAGGACCATAGATACAAAATGAACATGAAACAGGACCATAGATACAAAACGAGCAGGTTGATGAGACCATAAATATCAAATGACTGGGTTGACAGACCATAGATGCACAGTGGCCAAGTGGTCAGGGAGGTTGATAATCGTGGTTTGATACAGTGCGTAGGGACGGAGGAATGAGGCTTCGTGAACCCTGTAATGGAAGGACCCCCCATATACTGTCAATCACTGATTGGTGTATACCCGTCAGAAGAATGTGCTCTCCAGCGCAAAACGTTATGATTCGGTCAGATCAGCACGTCGCCGATAACGCACAGAGTTCCATAACTATTCTCGGCGGTTTGTGAAGCCTCGCTCTCCTGCCACAAATATTTAATATCAATACTTTATCCCCAGCAACAGGAAGTGCCTAAAAAACGCCTTTGTAACAGAATTGTGGGTAATCGCTGGACTTCGCTCAACGCACAGATGCGCTGTGATGGACGCCAGATATTCACCTCAATGCGTGTTTCTTTTCTCTTTTTTTAAAAGAATCTTAATGCTCTAACTGTTATGTAATGGGACCCACACAAAGCCGTAACTTCTGTTTCCATGGATACCCATTCATTGCATGTGTCGAGCGAACTAAACTCTTCTCTCTTTCTAAAAACTGGACCTGTGTATGTCAAAAAACAACTGGAACAACTTTGGTTTGTTTGTATACTGAATATACTGTGTTTTTTATATATATAAAATTAGGTTCGGTTACCTCCCCCACCCATCCCATTGAGAAGAGGGGGACTTCAATATCTGCCGGTCATTACGGTATCTGTGCTCGAAATCCTCACCGAAGTGCCCCTTTTCAGGCCAGTCTATTCCAACCACACCACAATTAACAAGCTGTTAATTTAATTACGCCTTTACCGCGAGCGTGGAAGGATCGGAAGATGTCTGATTTTATCATTTTAAGCTTCTTCTTTTATGGATAATAAGTGGACATCATATTTTATGGTCTTGAGCAACTGTGAGTTTACCTGCTGGACTGTGTTGTACGGCCGCTTGTGCTAAATTAATGCCTCGAAGCGGCGGACGCGATACTGCGGATGAGTACTGAGGTGAAACCCTCTTCACACTCGTAAACGGGACCTGGGCAGACCTGTTATAAAGCTCTGTTTTCATTTAGATGTGCTAGAGATATATATATATATATATATGATATTTAAATGTTTAAAAAATACACAATCTTTTCAATAAATTAAAATTGGGGCAGAACAACCTGTTGTGGAATTAAGTACACGTTTCCTCTCGCTTTTTAAAACTATCTTCGTGTGAGTGATTTAAACTTTGCCGGCGGTGCTCGGATGAAGAGCCACACACACTGGAGATTGCGCAGCAGCACTTTCGCTATTTCTCCTATCGTTGTGTTCAGTGGTCCGAATCATTTCTCAGTTGTGGAGCTGCACTAGCTTATAAAGACACATTTTCTTCAGCTCACCTTAGAAGGGGGGTGAATGCAGCAACCCCCTTCCATCATTCGTGAAAGTACACGATGGCATATTTTTTTGTGATTCAATAATATAGATAATGCAGCAACAGTGTTGCAGAACGCACACGCACGCACACACACACACACACACACACACAGGCATCGCACACACACAGGCATCACAGACACCGCCTACCCACCCACCCGCAGTAACTTCCCTAAATGAAGATAGCGCTAACGATTCCATTAGAGAGAGAGAGAGAGAGTGGGAGAGAGTGATGGGAGAGGAGAGAGGGGAAAGCTTTTTGTGTTAATGGCCCTTTAGCAGGTTGGTTTGTCGCAGTGTGTTTTAGCTTGGAGTGCGGACAGCGTGCGCATGCGCGTCGGGCTGAGGAGGCCAGCTGTGCCTCGCGTGCGTGCGTTAGGTGGCATACAGACCAACACAGTTAATAATGTAATAATATATAATATAGGCCATTTAGCAGACGCTTTTATCCAAAGCGACTTACAGTAGTGAATGCATACATTTTTCAGTATATGTGGCCCCAGTGGGGATTGAACCCACAACCTAAGCGTTGCCAATGCTGTGCTTTACCTACTGAGCCACACAGAACCAGGTTCTGTTACACTGTTACACTGTCCGGCGGCCTCGCCACCCTTATCTAATAGGAATGACATATCAACACGCGCACATACACGCACTTAAAACGATAGCCCGCAGGCTATATCAGATTGTGTGTGTGTGTGTGTGTCTATTTCTATGTGATAAGATCTAAAACTAGCAATACAAGTTGGACATTGGAATTAAATGTCGAGACGGAAACGAGGTCTCAGGCTGCGCAGAAAGTAATAATGGCGAGATTTATGGCATTACCGCACAAGTTCCGTGTCTAATACACCTCTGTACGGTTCGATTGTGTAAAGGGTGATCTTTTTTCCCCAGACACTTGCTGGACGGATTGAATAGGTGCGCGTGATCGTTAATGTTAACACGTCTTCGTTTGCTTTGTCCAGACTGACTCGCTCGGGGAATTTGCTCTCGTGCTACAGATCTACTGCGCGAATGTAAAAATCATTCAAGTGCCCGCTGCGTGATCGTCATGCCCATTCATTAAAGCGAGCAGGCGAGGTATATCCGCGATCAATTGAGAATTACGTAACTGGCGCTTCTTAATGTAGCCTATGGGTAAACAATATGTGTTTGAGCTCCTGCAAACTTACGCGTTTACTAAAAAAACATGTATTCGTGAAAGTAGGCGATGGTATATTATTTTGTGATTCAATTATATAGATATATACACTCAGTGGCCACTTTATTAGGTACACCTGTACACCTGCTCATTAATACAATTATCTAATCAGCCAATCATGTGGCAGAAACTCAATGCATACAAGCATGCAGACATGGTCAAAGGTTCAGTTGTTGTTCAGACCAAAAATCAGAATGGGGAAGAAATGTGATCTAAGTGACTTTGACCCTGGAATGATTGTTGGTGCCAGACGGGGTGGTGTGAGTATCTCAGAAACTGCTGATCTCATGGGATTTTCACCCACAACAGTCTCTAGAGTTTACAGAGAATGGTGCGAAAAACAAAAAACATGCAGTGAGCAGCAGTTCTGTGGCCAAAAACGCCTTGTTAATGAGAGAGGTCAGAGGAGAATGGCCAGACTGGTTCAAGCTGACAGGAAGGCGACAGTAATTCAAATAACCATGTGTTACAACAATGGTATGCAGAAGAGCATCTCTGAATGCACAACACATCGAACCTTGAAGTGGATGGACTACAGCAGCAGAAGACCACACCGGGTTCCACTCCTGTCAGGTAAGAACAGGAAAGTGAGGCTACAGTGGGCACAGGCTCACCAAAACTGGACAGTTCACGATTGTAAAAACGTTGCCTAGTCTGACGAATCTCGATTTCTGCTACGTCATGCACATGGTAGGGTCAGAATTTGGTGTAAACAACATGAATCCATCCTGCCTTGTGTCAACGGTTCAGGCTGGTGGTGATGGTGTAATGGTGTGGGGAATGTTTTCTTGGCACACATCAGGCCCCTTAATACTAATTGAGCATCGTTTAAATGCCACAACCTACCTGAGTCTTGTTGCTGATCATGTGCATCCCTTTATGGCCACAGTCTACCAATCTTCTAATGGCTACTTCCAGCAGGATAATGCGCTATGTCACAAAGCACATGTCATCTCAAGCTGGTTCCACGAACATGACAATGAGTTCAGTGTACTCCAATGGCCTCCACAGTCACCAGATCTCAGTCCAAAAGAACACCTTTGGGATGTGGTGGAACGGGAGATTCATGTCATCATGGACCAGAATCTCTGAGGAATGTTTCCAGCATCTTGTGGAGTCCATGCCACGAATAATTCAGGCTGTTCTGGGGCAAAGGGGGGTCCTACCCAGTATTAGAAAGGTGTACCTAATGAAGTGGCCACTGAGTGTATAATGAAACAACTGTAGGTGATTCTAAACACCAATTACAAAGATATATAGACAATTTTAATGTGGAAATTGGAACAAATTGAATAACCCAGTATTTAAATGCTTAATAGCATAATGCCAATATATCCAACCTCACGCATCTCTTATATTGGCCATTTGGCACAAATTCAGCATGGTGCTTGAATAATGATTGCTATTGTATCAACGCACTGAATGTCATGCAATTTTAGCATGGAATTCAGAAGAATAACAGGACAATCTATTATGCGTTTACATAGGCTATTCAAAAGGCATTTTCTTCAAACTAAAAATTAAATTTAATCATATTCAGTGTGGGCATACAATAGTAGTGTATCTTGAAGAATCATGCACAATTTGGAGCATGGAAATAATTGAATTGGATTTCATTATTTATACGATATAAAGTACAGTATTGAATCACAAAATAATATGCCGTCATGTACTTTGTTACGAGTATGTAGTGAACAGGGCCGTTTACACAAGCGCACACGAACTCACTCCCGGCCGCGTGAAGAGAGAGCGAGTGTCGCTTACCCTTCCCCTGCTGACACAACACCGTAATCCACGGTAACGATGCGCACACATAATGTAACGTGCGGACAGTTTGACTGTCCGTTTCTGAGGTGCGGATAGCTTTACCGCAGTGTATTATTTATACGTGGATATAAAACCTCCGAAATCAGTGTCTTCGGTCTTAACGGCTGCTGAGCTTGCTGTAGTTATAGATAATTATCCATCCACCAAAGTAGCTTTATTGCGCGCATAGTGACAGGGTGGAGGCGGTGAGCGGATTGCGCTCCAGTCCTGCGCGTGAGCACGGAACCGCTCTTCGCCTCGCGCGCTCCAGCTGCGGAATGTAGTCTCATCTGTAAAAGCGATGTCCACGAGACCAGCGGCACAGCGCGACAAAACAAACATCTCTCCGCTTCTCCCCGGCGTCGCAGCCGGCTGCCCTGCGCTTTTTACGCGCTCTATTTCTGGGGGACTATTAAGGTAAGCGATTTTATTTGTCAGAGATTCAGCGTTTCAACGCGGTTGTCTTTTTTATGAAGTGGATCCGTTGTTTTTAAAAAAGTCTAGTAGCGAGTATCACGCCCGTGTCTGCACGTGCCCGAGGTGTTTTATACCGAATGGTGGGAAATGCAATTTGTTCGTGAATAACTTTTATCAACGTTTTACAAGAGTGGCGGTTACATCACCTGTAAACAGGTGTTGACATTATGGTCATGTTTCATACCTTAGATGACGGTCACCTCCTAATTAAATGTGACTGTGTCTGGAAGCAAAGTCTTTGAGGAGCCGGACTTGCGCATCTCGATCTGGGTAAATAGTTCACACTCACGCGCGCTCACCAATTCGGGAATTCATCAATAACCCCTTTGTTATCAAGTGATCAGTAATTTAGTTTTGGCCCGATGACTTCCCGTCTCATTATAGAGCAATACAAAGACAAACACAATGCATTTATCTTTTAGTGGGAACGATTTTGCCATGGATATAATTTAATCAAACTTAATGACTTAATGAATTATGGGTTTCCCTTGGTGCATAATAAAATAATTCCATTGAATTGAATTGTGTTGTATAGGCAGGACGTTTTCCATCACATCTTGTCTGGCTGATCCTGCTGCACTCCTAGTCAGGATGGCTAATTTTACAGGCACACATGTAGCTCATGCAACAAATGATTCTGGTTCAACAGTTTTAACCAGCACGAAGCAGACTAAACCAGACTATTTCTGATAGTGACAGACCACTGTTGGACTTTATTGGGTTCATCTTGTGTGAATTTGGTGACCGGATCGGCAGGCGAACGTTTTTCCCTGAGAGGAAAGTCTGTCAAACGCACCGCACTCGCGGGAGTGCGCTGCCGTGCCAAAAACACCAGGGCATTTTTTTGCGCAAAGTCCGACTCAGTGTGCGGGGCTATGATGTGGGCTCGCGTCGGCCTGTTTCACGTGCCCTGTTTCGCGTGCCATGTCTCGCACATTACGCTTCGTACAGCCGTTCAACACCAAGCCGATATGTATAGGCAGAGATTTCATTATCAAATAACATAGCATGTATAGTGATTAACGTCGTGACGCTGCCTGTACAATATTGGAAAGATATCGCGACAGAACAGACTCGGGTTTTATTGTTTACCATAGACTACATATTCACCCTAATTAAGTAAAACCTTTTAAAGTTTAATTAGACTACGTAGACATTCAGCGTTGACAGTTTGCTCTACTAGTTCATGAATGTATTATTTTCCCTGGTTACTGTTCAGTATAACCCTTATAATATTCATTTATATTCCAACCTATCGACGCTCATAACTTATTAATAACAAAAAAAATCTCAAATTCTCACATATGATTTGAAATGAACAATTACGCTATTAACTAAATAACCACTAGATGGCAGTGCAATGGCAGTTCGTTTGATGCATTTGAACGTACTCTTGACATCTTACCATAATATAAATAAAACAACACATATTGATTTTTTGTTTCAATGCCTTCCTAAAGATAGCCTACCTACCTACAGGCTCCAACATAGTCTATGTGTACTTGGTCCATATGTTTGCTATTTGCATAACTGCTCAGATATCATATTTTATTTAATAGATTTTACTTTATTAGATACAAATGAACAATGCATATCCATTGAAACCAGTGAATTAATAAAATGCTAGATGCAGTGTTTTACCAAGGTGAACTATACACCGTTTTCTGCAACCAAAAGAGCGAAACAATCAAGCAGCTGGGGTCCACGTAGGCCTGGGGCGTCAAACTCACTCCATCGAGGCCGTCAAACTCACTCCATCAGGGCCATCAAACTCCCACCGAGGGCCACGTAAGAAGAACATAAGAACATAAGAATACATAATGACGAACGGGCCATCCAGCCCATCTAGGCTCATCATGTCCCAATCTAAAGAGTATCTAGTACTGCATCTAGCCTGGACTTGAATAGCCCAAGTGTTTCTGCCTCTACTACCCAACCTGGCAAGCTGTTCCAGGCATTGACAACTCTCTGTGTAAAGAAAAACTTCCTAATATCTGTGCGGAATTTGCCTTTAACTAATTTCCACCTGTGGCCTCTTGTTGCACTACACCAAATGATTTCAGTTAGTTCCCCTCTTTGGTCAAAGACGTGAACTAATTAGTGAAATAACCCGGTGTAGTTGCCATTGGTTGCAACAGAAACCTGCATGCAGTCTGTCCTGGATGGATTGAGTTTGACGCCTCCAATGTAGACGATTCCACATTAATTCTACAGCACTTACGCACTCTAGCGAACTAAGTTATATTATTCGCTCAGGGGAATACTTGTGCATTTACATAGCACAGCATTCTATTAATTATTTACAATCCATTGCATTATTTTCCTCTTACCATAATGAATATTTTATAAAAATACATAATCGCTGCAAGATATGTCTCAGGATAAAGGGAACACGAGCATAAAGTGTGTTAATAGGGCGTTGGGGCAATACGAACCTTCAGAACAGCTTCAGGGTGACTTGGTATAGATTCTACAAGTGTCTACACCATTCTGCCCCAAGATCATTTGGTGTTTTGTTGATGGTGGTGGAAAACGCTCAGGCACATCAACTGAAAAATAAATTCTAGTTCAGACGACCAGCCCACACATTTCTGAAAGCTGTAAGGATATTTTTCCCCCCAAACAAGTTTCCATTTTCGATATTCAACATCTCCCGATTCAGTTCCAGGCTTTGCGAAGACTGTCATGGTGAACTTCAGAGGTACACACACAGTCTATGCAGAGGAAGATGCCCAATGTCCTTGAATGTGTTTGAATGCAGAAAATGTGTTTGTGAAAATGTGTTTCCCATTTAACAGGAATGGCAAAACACTACCTGTCAATTGTCGCAAATTCTGTGATGATACAATTTAGCTACAGGTTTCGTGCACTGAACTTTTTTGTTGGGACAGTCACAGCTGCCCAATGTCTCTCTCTAAATGTTGCAAATACATATATATTGTTGCCCTTGTTCGTTTCGTTTAAAGCATAATTTCCCACCATCGAGATATGTTCAACCTCGCACCCTCATAGACAGGGTAATATAGACCTATTTTCTTCATGGGTACGTTTATTTAATGCGCGAGTCTGACACGTGATAAGCGCGGACATGTATGTAGGCTGTGTATGTAGGCACGCACGCACGCGCACACAGGTTTTTTTGATTCTAGAGTGTTATCTTTCCTGACCCCTCCCAAGACCACCTTGTGAATCTGAGCATGCGCAAATTGAATTAGTGTTCGCATGTTCCTGACTGATTAAATCACTATATTGTTGAATAATTAACGGAGATGGTTGCAGTAATGTACTTTTGTCGAAAACAAGTGGCGAAAAAGGAAGGACCATAATTATGATTGTTACTTCCAGATTTTAAAACATAATAATGTAAAAGCAATTTTAAATCAGTTCTAATATGTGTCCTCACAATTAGGTAGGCCTACTATAACACATACACAGGAAGAAAACCTATTCTTTTTAAATTATTGAAATGATAGCCGTGGGAATTATTATTCAGGTTAAAACTGCGATGTTGCACATCAGACACCAAGCTATTATTGCTTAAATACAGCGGGCGACTCGGGGGGAGTGTCCTTACGACGGAAAAACGCGCAATTTTGGTCTCATCTGACCATGCCCCCAACCTGTTCACCAATCTCATACAACACGAGGAGACGACATGTTAATGCAGATTTATTTTCGCTGGATTTTATTTAAAATAATTATCAGGGGTATGAATAATTGTGACATCTTTTTGGGCACAAAATATTACTTCTATATAAACTCATTAACTGCATTGTTTATTTTATACAGCCTTTTTTTCACATCTTTCTCAAGAGTTGACTTTCTCAAGGGCACTCCTTCATTCTAGATAACTCCTTCGGCAAGATAACGACCCAAAACACACATTAAAGTTGTGCAAGAACTATCTGGTGAAGGAGGAAGGTGAAGGACAACTCAAACGAATGACCTGGCCTGCCCAGTGTCCAGACCTCAGTCCCATAGAACTTGTATGGGACGAACTGGACAGAAGAGTCAAACTTATACGATGAAAAACGTATATGATGTAAAACATTGTCGATTATGAGATGAACCTAGTTTCCAGCAGGTGTACTCAAACTCTTGACTGGTACTGTATATATGTATATATATATAAAAAGTCAGTGTTGTTTCTTTTGAAGGTGACCAGAACAGGGATTGAGGATGACGGCTAGCCTCGATAAGGCGTGTCATCGATGTCTGTCTCAGATCGCCAGTAACGGTGAGTTCTGCCTCTCCTGGGTGGGAGGGGGTCTGAATCATGTGACAGTAGCACAGACAGACAGAACCCCTTCACAGACAAACAGCATCTCAACTTGGCTGTGCAGGACTACGTGAGACTGTGTGGGACTGTGTGAGACTGTGTGACATTTTACATTTGACATTTTAGGCATTTAGCAGACGCTCTTATCCAGAGCGACTTACACAGTTTACATTTCTTTACATACAATCCATTTATACAGCTGGATATTTTACTGAAGCAATTCAGGTTAAGTACCTTTAGCTCAAGGGTACAACAGCAGTGCCCCACCTGGGAATTGAACCTGCAACCTCTGAGTTACAAGCCCAGCTCCCTCTAACCATTAAACTATACTATTACACTACACTGCCAGCCACTGTGAGACTGTGTGGAACCATGCAAGACTATGTGAGGCTGTGTGACTGAGTGTGAATGCAAGAGACTAGCGGGCTGTGTTGGACTGTGTTGGGCTGTGTTGGACTGTGTTGAGCTGTGTTGAGCTGTGTTGAGCTCTGTAGGGTTGTATTGGACTGCTGTCCCCTGTTACATTGATGCTGAAGCTGGGTGAATGTGCACTGACAGGGTGTCAGATCTAAGCAGCTAATATGAATTAAGTCTAACTCTAACTAACTTTCTAACTCTATTCATGTTTTGAACCCGAAACAAACTGATTGCTTTCATCTTTCCAGCTTTTTTTGTGTTTGGCCTGCTTGCATTCCTGGCCCTGCCTCTAACCATGGCCTATGTGGGTAAGATCATTTATATCACTGTGTGTGTGTGTGCCTGTGTGTGTGTGTGTGTGTGTATGCATGTATGCATGTGTGTGTGTGCGTGTGTGTGTGCCTGTGTGTGTGTGTGTGTGTGTGTGTGTGTGTATATGCATGTGTGCGTGTCTGTGTGTATGCATGTGTGTGTGTGTATGCATGTGTGTGTGTGTGTGTGTGTTTGTGTGTGCATTTGTACTAACAGTACTACCACACATATGCATTGCACTATTGTACAGGTTGCACTGGATGAATGTGTCCATAAACTAGGAGCCCTGCACCATAGGGGGATAGAACCAGACTCCCAGTGTTAATAGACTCCCAGTGTTAATAGACTCCCAGTGTTAATAGACTCCCAGGTATTGTAAACAGCATTTTAGCAAACTAATTTGAAAATGTCCACTTTTACAGTACCACTCAACCGGTACAAAAACAAGTCCAGGTAAGCCAAATTGGTTTCCTGTGTTTGGGTGATTTGCAGTGGTGGACGAAGTACACAAACCCTTTACTTGAGTAAAAGCACAGATATCCTGATAAAATATTACTCCAGTAAAGGTAAAAAGCCTTACATTTAACCCCATTTGCCTTTGAAATGTAGGGGAGTGAAAGTAAAAATAAAAGTCAAATGGAAATACTTAAGTGAGCACAGATACTTGAAAAACATATGTAAGCACAGTAATAAGTCAAAGTAAAGTAAATGTAGTTTGTTAGTGTCCAGCGCTCTGTCCTGGTCCCGTGGTGATGACATCAGATCTGTTATTTTAGGAGTGAAGACGATAGATGACTGTCCAGTGCAGCCCATGATTCCACTCTACCTGCTGGTGGGAGGAGTTGTTGGCAGCATAAAGGTAACCCCCCCAAAACACACACACACACACAAACATGCATACACATATACGCACACACACACACACACAACATGCATACACACAAACATGCATACTCATACACACACACACACACACACACACACGCATGCAAGCACACAAACATGTACACAAACATACACACACATGCACACACACACACACAAACACACACACACATGTACATACACACTATCAGAGACAATATCCACACAGGGCCTAAGAGCTCGAGCAGTTACACATGGATGTTTAGATCATGTGGTTGTTTCCCGTTCTCGTAATGTTCCATGTTGTGTTTAACACACACGTACAACGCTGTGAGAATGTTGTACCTCTCCCTGTAGTCCGGTTTTGTAAGCTTAGGGATGTAGCTGTTTAGTATTGCACTCTTGTCTACTTGTTTATGTATTGGATTAGGTTTAGGCATTATTTTGTCTATTTTCCGCTCTGTTTTATTGCTGCCTCTGAATTGTGGCTACAGATTTACCCACAGGGTCCTAGTTTAACTATGTGGTTGCTCCTAGCACCTGGAACTGTACTTCCCGCTAGCGTAGCTTTCAGCTAAACTGTTCTTGACTACGGTTAACACTTTGTTGTACGTCGCTCTGGATAAGAGCGTCTGCCAAATGCCTGTAATGTAATGTAATGTAATGTAATGTAATGCCTGTAATGTAATGTAATGTTGCGCCCCCCGTCAGGTGACCTTCCTCCTCTATGACATCACGAGGTTAAGGGCCCTCCTCTCCAAGTCCGTCATCATCGGCGACGACGACGACGACGAGTATCCGTGGCGACAGAACGCCCACAAGTACCACGCGCACATCGTCCTCAGCGCCTTCCTCTTCGTCTGGTTCGTCCTGGGGAACTACTGGGTGTTCTCCGTGTACGCGCCCAACTTCATCCCGCCCTTCCACCGGCCGCACGAGTACTGCCGCAAGTCCCTGTACGTGTTCGCCGTGTTCGTGCTGGCGCTCAGCCACTCTGGCGCTGGTGCTGCTGCTCGGCTGCTCCCTCTGTCTGCACGTGTGCGGCCGCACCAGCACCAGGGAGGACTACGGGGAGGACTGACGCCTGGCAACGCCGAACAACGCTCGCTCACAACGCTTGCTCAACGCTCAAACAACGCTCAAACAACGCTCGCTCAACGCTCGCTCAACGCTCAAACAACGCTCGCACACAACGCTCGCTCAACGCTCAAACAATGCTCACACAATGCTTGCTCAACGCTGGAACAACGCTCGCTCAACGCTCGCTCAACGCTCGCTCAACGCTCGCACACAACGCTCACACAACGCTCGCTCAACGCTCGCTCAACGCTGGAACAACGCTCGCTCAACAACGCTCGCACACAATGCTCGAACAACGCTCAAACAACGCTCGCACAACGGTCTCTGGTGGAGGGTGGGGGGGTTTGCCCATTGAGTCACATCACACTGCAGTCTGCTCACACCTGTCCCTGCCTCCTCCCAGTTTGGGGACATTTTTGGTTCTGGGATGCATGAGGAGCGGAGGGTGTGATTGGTCTCCTCCTTGCTCTCCTGAGCCAATGACATGACCCAGAGTAGCACTGTAAAAAACCACTAAACATACGAAACACAAGCAGATTTACAATCTCATTCAAGGCTCACATGCTGCAAGGCCGTACTTCATGCAAGAACAACCAAAGCAGCTAATTTCACATGGTGTCTGTCACTGTTCATATTTTCTAATCCTTGATAAGGGCTTTGTAGATCTGATTGATTGACTTGATGTGATGAAAGCACAATATTGCATTATGGTGCATGGCAGTGCAGCATGGTTTCTGCGTCAGACTGTTTTGAAGTGTAACCTTATTGAGCAGATTGTGTTCCTTGTACAGGTTCACTGCTGTATAAAGCAGTGATTCTCAACCTACTCAACCAAGGTGGGCCTTACCCACTCCAGACAAAATATATTTTCTCAAAAAATGATTTGAAATTACTCTTGCAGTTTTATCCAAGATTGTCTGTCTCGTTATACAACAGAACAGTTAATCTGTCCTCATTTGACCGACACTATTAGACAGCCGCATTCAGCTGCAGCAGGTCACATGGGGCACAGCTCACAGCTGATTGGGCTAGAGACTGACAACAAATTTGCTCATTACTGTCCTCAATAAAAAAGAAGATGCGACACATAGCGCGTCACTTCCGTTACATCCTTTTTTGAAGAACGTCTTTTGTATTTGGTATGTGAGCACATGACAGTATTGCACGTGAACACTGTTTTTCCTGCACTGTGTAGTTTTTTTTATATGAATATGAATATTTTATGCTACAGCGAGGGCATGTTATATTGCAATGGACCCCTTTGGTTGTTCGAAATTAAATGCCACTTCATAACCAGTGGAGATCTTAAAACGTTTATATTACGGTACATTATCTTTGTCTTTATGTACACGAGGTGCACTTTTGCCAGTGAGTAGCATGCTAATGTATTAAAGGCTAGCTGCATGGGGCCGAATTCTAAATGTACTCGAAGAAAAAGTCTTCGCTGAGCTGAAGACACTCGGTTTTGGATGTTTGGGGTTTTTAGATTACGTGAATAAAGTATTTGGTTTTAGTTGCAGCAAATTAGCTTCCAGGCTTTATTTGTTGTTGTTATTGTTTTTTTACTAGGTTTGCGGAGTTGTATTGATGTTGGTGCTTTTCGCTTGTTCTGTATGCAACATGTGATTTTTTATATTCGGTATTTAAACAGCACTTGGTCATCAGCATGCCTCATTAGTATTTTACAGTACCTGTACTTTATGGTTTCGATTTTTTTTAAAATGTGATGCATGAAGACAAATGGAAAAGTGTGTGTTTGAGTTGGAGGGTGTCTGTATTAATAAAGGAACATTTTATTTGCAATTATCAAAATAAATATTTGGAAAAACATCAATGGTGTGTTTTGCAGTGTTGAGGAGTAGCGGAAATACAAGTAGCAGAACTACTAATTTAACTACATTGTCCAGTACCGTGTGGTAGTTTAATTAGGCTACTTCCAAAATCTAGTAGCTTTCAAGTAGTTAAATTATTTTTTTCGGCAAATAGCGGGACAGCGTGGACAAAGGTTGCAAGTTACATCTCCCCAGCAGCAGTATTATTATTATATTTATTACTATTATATATTTCTTTACAAAAAATATCAAATGTCATGTGACGTGTTGAACGCAGCTGTTTGATTTAGTTTGATGGGAAGGTGCAGCGGTACTCTTGGCTAATCATAGACGAGGAGGTGGAACCACCATGGCCATACCTATCGCCATACATGAAACTAATTTTAAAAAATGAGAAAGTTACACTTTCAGTGCATTTTATGCCAACCAAAGCAGAAGTTGCTCAACGCGTGGAAGACACCAAGCTCAAACTTGAGAACACATATTCAGGTGAGTAGTTAGCTAGCTAACATTAGGTTGCTAATTTAGCTGCTGTTTTTACCACGCAACTCTGGGTAAGTACGTTAGCTAAAGGGATCGCTGAGTTGAATGTTTAACTTGGGTTTCGGGATTTCTGTACTCAAAACAGAGTTTGTGGCTTTGGTTCATTCATTGAACACTTTGTGTGTGACAAATTTCCCCAATGGGGATAAATAAAGCTTATCTTATCTTATCTTAACATCAACGAGCAATTCTCTACCTGAGCAAACGTCCTAGCAGGACTGCAAAATGCCAACTTTGAGCACTCGTTCAGATTCAGTGCTATTTTCTCTCGGTGGGCCGCACATAAAATAAATATTTTTATATTATGTGACAGCTAGTTAGTTTAGTTAGTTAGTTTAGTCACCACCTTTCCACTGAAAAGAATGGAGATCAAAGCAAAGGAATTAAGTTGTGTAATGAAGTAAGGTAGCGCGCTAGTGTATCGCTAGGCCTAATTTTTGGTGCCAGTTATCAGAGGAAACGTAAACAAACCAAAAACATGAAATAAGTAGGCTTTAACTATTTTTGAAAATCCTTAGCGAACTGACAATTGTCCAATATTCCAGTCGAAGGTGCGAAGGTAAGCATCTCTACAACTTTGCCTTCATAACGTTAGGCTATATGTGTTCAAACGAGTTTGAATTAAATTAATAAAACGATATTATCAACGCTTATGTCCCGTACCGCCTGCACAACAGACGTGATTTGAAACATGTTTGACGAGACCTTTTGTCCTTTACCGAAACAGCACTAGCCTACTCAGTGGACATATTCGATGTTCAGAGACGTATACATGTTAGACACAGATTATTATTATTATTATTATTATTATTTAATAGGCTAGATCTAGTAGCGCGTCATTATCTCCAATAAAAATGTGAATTTAAGCAATCGCAAGTTAGTTCGGAAACGGCATGGCAGTTAGCGAACTACACAAATAACAATGTGTATATGTTCTACATGCTACTGCAAAAGGGTAGTTTTGCTTCGTGGTTGGTTTTTTTTTAGAATCCGTAATTGAATTGTCAAATAGTCAGCGATAACCAGCGACTCGTAACGTTTAGCTAGTTCCAGCTGCCGGTGTTGTATTAAGCCAGTCAGCCAGTTGTTTTGTCACTTTATCAAGCTGCCTAACTGGTATATGGTAATAAACATGGCTCTTGTGTGTCAATGGACTATCGTAAAAAAGCAAGCCTATACTCCGTGAGACAACGAACTGTACAACTTCACAATGTGTAAACGTTCATTATTGGCTAGCCACCCGGCTAACACTGTTCTGCGCTGTCTCCGAACTTCAGAAGAGATGGGGCTGTGACGTAATAGCCTGCCACGGCCTACTGTGACGCAACATTGAAAATGTGTAGCCTATAAAACGAGAACAACCTGATATAGTAATTTGTTGAAGAGACTTTGGTAAGTAGTCACTCGTAGAAGAATCTTCATCAAGCGCAAACTATCAACTGAACTGAGCGCAAACTATCAACTGAACTGCACAAATGGATCTGATGAGTCCACAGGAACAGATTGGGAGCCTGGTGGAGAAGATTGTGCGTTTAATCGGGGAGCGAGTCACTCTGACCGCATCGACTCCCCGATTTGTCATAAAATCCATACTTGATAACGATGGGAGGGTAATGATGTCACCCTGCATTCTGAATCCCAGTGTTGCGGAGCTGGTCCGCCTCGTCGACGATCTGAGCTCCCTCGCTGGGATTTCTGCCCACAATATGTGGCTCTTTATGACCTGGAGGGCAGAGGTGCTCAATTCTCACCTCCTGGCCTTTGTGACGGACGTGAGGGCCAAGAAAGGCCTTGTGGGAGGGCTGGAGAAGGAAGTGGGAGGGCTGGAGAAGGAAGGGGCGAAGGCTGCCACCGCCATGGTTAATGAAGTGGGCGTGGCCGTGGGAGTGGCCACCGAAGTGGGCGTGGCCATCGCCCAGGCAGAGAAGATGGTTCCTGCGGAGGCAGGAGAACCAAACATGATTCCTGCGGAGGCAGGAGAACCAAACATGATGATGACAACGATGTATGATGCCGCCGCCGCCGCTGAAGAGTCAGGTAACACCGACGGAGAGGGAGGCCTGAGTGTCGCGGAGGGCCAGACGCTAAAAGGATCATGGCGTGAGGCGTCTGGCTCTCTCGCCACTCCCGTCAGCAGTCTAAAAAGCCCTCTCTTTGGAAGAGGTTTAAACGCTGCCTGAAGTCTAAGGCAACTTCTGGAAGCAAGGGCTACACCCTCTTAGAGGATGTCGACCTGGGAACTGTCGAGGCTGAAGCCTCCAAGGAAAAAGATTAAGCTAAAATGGCACACGTTGAACCACTATTGTATGTTTAGACTCTTTCTCTCTCTCTCTCTCTCTCTCTCAACTTTGGATAAATAGTGGGAGGTATGGGGGCAGTCGCATGTCCCACTGTAAAAGAGGTAAGGGCCACCACTGCAGCGGTGAAAGCGGTTCCTGTCGCTGAGGCAGGAGAGGCCAATGCGATCACGGAGGTGCGTGCTGCTCCTGCGGCCGCTGCTAAAGACGCGGGAGAAGGAGGCCAGAGTGTTGCGGAGCGGCAGAAGCGCCCATTTCTCAACAGGCTGGCGAAACGTCTGAGGGACAGCACTACAAAGATACTGTGGGAGGTGTCTGCCTCTCTGGCCACCGCTGTGGCTGAGGGGGGAGCGTCTCCACCAGCAGCACCATCAAAGCCCTCTATATGGAAGAGGGTTAAACGCTTCGTGCGTACGGTATTTTCTAGAAGGAAGGGTTACACCCTTTTAGAGGAGGACGACCTGGACGAAGCTTAAACTCTCTCTTTCTCTCTTTCTCTCTCTCTCTCTCTGTCTATGTATATATCTATCTCTTTCTCTCTTAGTTTGATGATTTGATTTAATTTGATAATGACAACTCGTTCACAAATTTTAAGCTTCTGCTTAAAGGCTGTCTTTGAATGGTGTTCTGGGCCGGATGGTGCATGTGTTGCCGTGGGCCCTCCCAAACCGGGGTGAATCCTGCAGTCCGTCTGCACCAGCTGCGTTCACTGTGAATGGCAGCAGCGGATGGCTGTACACGGATTCATAGGCCCGCGTGCTACCATGTTGCCATCTGGATGTCATCCCAAGCAGCCACACCAACAGGACAGTACGCCAGATTTGCTCTTAAAGTTGTACTTTTGTCGCCTTTACATAAGGGGCAGAGAGGGAATTTTCCCTCACACCTAGCAATCAGTAGAACTAGCTGATGAGGTTTTTTCGCCCTCTCAAGAGCACATCTTAGGGGCTCAGGCCAGCACGCATCTGCTCGCAATGACCATCTTTATACAAAATGGAAGAACGTAGTTGTTTATTATTTAAAACCAATAACCGGCATATTCACAAATTTTAAGCTTCTGCTTAAAGGCTGTCTTTGAATGGTGTTCTGGGCCGGATGGTGCATGTGTTGCCGTGGGCCCTCCCAAACCGGGGTGAGTCCTGCAGTCCGTCTGCACCAGCTGCGTTCACTGTGAATGGCAGCAGCGGATGGCTGTACACGGATTCATAGGCCCGCGTGCTACCATGTTGCCATCTGGATGTCATCCCAAGCAACCACACCAACAGGACAGTACACCAATAACCAATTAAAACCAATAACCGGCATATAGCATATCTCTTTCTTTCTCTCTCATAAAAGATAGGCTAATACGTTGAAAAATGAAAATTGTTTCAATGTGTTTAAAACTATAAAACGCTACTGCATAAAACATGTTTAAAAATAATCTTTAATGTTAAAATCATCCTTCATGCCTTATAAACCTTATAAAACTGTAAATAAATAAACTTTTATAATGAAAAATCCAAAATGCTCTCCTTTTTTTTCTTCTCCACAAAGTAATTGATGTCACCACCACCATTGTTAAGTGTGACTTGCTCAATACCTATAAAGTAAAATGTGGAAATGTGTTCGCTTCTTTAAAATGTCTAGCAACAGGGAGCTCTCTCTTCCTGCTGCGGGATCAGAGGGAGCGCTCTCTCTCTTCCTGCTGCGGGATCAGAGGGAGCGCTCCCGTCTCTCTTCCTGCTGCGGGATCAGAGGGAGCGCTCTTCCTGCTGCGGGATCAGAGGGAGCGCTCTCTCTCTTCCTGCTGCGGGATCAGAGGGAGCGCTCTCTTCCTGCTGCGGGATCAGAGGGAGCGCTCTCTCTCCCTGCTGCGGGATCAGAGGGAGCGCTCCCGTCTCTCCGTAGACTTAAAACCTGAGTAGAGTCTGGCTGCAGGAGGGACAACTCTGGGAGGACATCCAGTCGCCACCCCCGAACGGAACTCCCCGCCAGGGAATCGAACCCCCGGCCGCAGTGGGCAGCCTGCACTCCGGGCAAGTGCTTTTACCAGTTGCGCCACCCTGGGGGCCCCTATTAAATGCAATATGTGGAAAACAACATGACAGTAACTATAAATACCAGGACTGGATCATCATCATTACATAGTGTAAGTCTTTAATATGATTAAGGTGCAGTTTAAACTGTTCATCATGCTTTCAAAGAATGAACATGAACATGATTAATGGGTATAATGCAAGCCCAGTGGTAAAACTTAAGACTTGAGACTTACTTGGGACTCAAATAAGGGAGACTTAGTCCCATCTCTGCTAGAGACCTGGGCCCGTATTCACAAATAATTTTATCTTACCACTAGGAGTACTTCTAAATCGCACTAAAACCTTTTAGTTAGGAGTCCCACCTTAAAACCTATTCACAAAGCTCCAAAGACCAACTCTTACTAAGGAATTCCTACAATTGTGAAACTAAGAGTGAGGGCGGGGTTGACGTCGTTGCTAAGGATGACGTTGTTTCTCATGAACGAGCTTACTCAGAATGCCCACAGTGATTGGCTGATATAGGGGATGGGTCTCTCCCGTGTACGGATCAACCCCACGGTTCGGCACGCATATGATCCGCGGATTAATAGCTAAATTGAACCATCATAGAGAAATACAAATACAGCCGCTGTTATATAAACCATATATGTTTTGGTTTGCTTTGTTTTTCATACTAAATGCCTTTCTGGGAGGCATGTTTTTAGAAACGCGACCGAATTAAATAGAATTGAAACATTAGCGATCTTTTATTTTTTTATTAAATTAATTCAGGCATAAGACCACCGTAGTTACATCGCCTAAGGCGTACTGAATCTAAAAATGTATTTTGTGAAATTTTCGAATAAAGATTTAGTGAAATAACTTGCATTGAAAAACTGAAATTATCATTCATTAAATTCCTTGAGAATAGTTCCTGGCAATTTTTGGTGGAAACGCGCCTTTGGTCGCCGTTATTATTATTTTTTGCTGATCCGAAAAATGATCCGATGCACCCCTATTATATTCTAATAAAGATTCTAAAATACAAATGTACGCTACGTGTCACTGATTTAACATGAAACCAAGAATACCGACTAGTCAATTGGTTACATGTCTGCATCTCGTAAACAATCACCGGGTATCTATATATAATATATATAATATTATAGCTGGTGTAGTGCATTGGTTACAACAGAAACCTCCACACACTCGGCCCTCGATGGAATGAGTTTGACACCCCTGGTTTAGTTAGGTAGTTTAGTCTGCTAAACTAAGCGCAAGCAGACGCATCTTTCTATTGAAATGAATGGAGATCAAAGCATCTTTCCCGATCCATGCTTCTCAGTGTGAACAGCTACACAGGCGGCAGGTTGGCCTGGAGCAGTGTTTCCCAACCAGGGGTACGTGGGAAGATGTAAAATGTGTGTGAAGAAAATTGGGGAAAATTATTACAGAATAAAAATCACTAGGGCTGACCCCATTTAGTCGACTGGTCGATTGTTTGGTCGATGGGCTGTTGGTCGACCGAGATTTGTTTTGGTCGAGCAGTCCCACGAAATAAAATAATAATAATAATAATAATTCTCCACGCAGCATGAGACACCTAGATTCGCGCCACGGTTCGGCGCGCGCAGTTAAGGTAATTACTGTGAATAATTCTGCAAAACTAATAAAAGTAAAATTGTATAATAAATGTGTTTTGCTAATTGTATGGTTTATATATTTATAACTAACATGCGTAACACCCCCTTTCATGTAGCCTATATTGTATCCTCCTTGTTTTAGGCACGCGAATGTGCATTTTAATTGTAGCCTACGATTTGCCTACAGTTAAGATTAGTGATATAGGCATAGGCCTACTTTAATTAGGCCTACTCATTTCGATATAACCGAAGAATATAATGTCAAAGAAAAGATCTGGAGTATGGCAGCAAGCGGTGATATGGTTGCTGTTTTTAAGACGCTCTTGTTGACGTGCAGATTAGATTCATTTGTGAGAAACCTCTCTCGCACTCTGCGCTGGAAATTGCTACGGTGTTAAGAGATCCTTCAAGGGCTGTAACTTGTTCTCCTGGTGTCTCTGTGAACGCTCTGAAAGCACGTTAAAATACGCGTTGTTGTCGCACTTTAGATATTTATGAGCCCGGGACTGTGCCCCGGCACAAATTAAGCAGTGGTTGTATTTATTAAAATAAATAGGGTGTGTCATATAGAAGAAAAGTTTCGACCAATCGAAAAAAACGGACGACTGTTGGTTGACCAAGATTTGTTTTAGTCGGGGACAGCCCTAAAAATCACAGCTGTTGGAACAAACAAGTGCTTTCGCTCCCTGTGCATATTGGTGTACATTGTAAACTCACTATTTAGGCTACTCCATGTTCTGGGAATGTAGAACAGGCATCTAATCTCACCCTGGGTAGAAGCTGCTTATTGTATGACATCAAAGTGTTTAGTTTTTTTGTACAACACTAAAAAGACGTAGGCCTACCTATCCTTAATTTGCATTGGCAAAGTTCCCTGAAAAGATTTTGTCTTCGTTGGAGGTATACTGTATTTTCAGTATTGAAAATCCAAATTAATAAATTGGATTACTCTTTATTTTAGTTTGTTAATTACCAGGTATATACCCATTTATGTACGCAGTTTATTTTAACTACATTTTCAGAGTAACTTTCCCAACACTGGTGTTTTGTTCAAATGCATGCAGGCCTATGATGTAAATCAAAGATCAGACTGTGTTTTCACGTGCAGATTAACCGTGTATGATAACCTCTACTATTCTCCATTAATAATAAACTATTAAGACGTTAATTTTGCACTTCATTGATCTATAGCCTAAAATCAAGTCGATGCATCGTGCATCGCATTAGTTCCTACGTAGTGAGCGCGCCGGACCACAATAACCGACGCCCCACGCACGTGACCGCTTATTCAACCAGTTTTCAAGTTATGAAACGCAGAAAAGGTGTTTTATTGCGTTTGTTTTCGAACAGCGAGAAGTCGTTCACCTGTAATTTAGACGCGCCCGTGGTGTCTTCGCAGGAAGAAGAAATCGAAGATGTCATTTTACAGGAACGCCGTGTGGTTTGCGAAAGGACTGCGCGAATACACACAGTGAGTTAGATTAGTTAGCGAGCGCAGATCTGCCTTTGGATACATAAACTCTGCGACCTAGATACCGTGGGGCTGTCAACTAGCGAGCCAACGTTAACACGTCCAGTAACTATATGCGTTTCGAATCGTCGTATGATTATTGTGTGTGATTCTGTATAATATACATTATCACATGGGATGTCGTGAAATTAGCTAACGTTTACTAGCGCACGGTCGTGTTTGCGGGCTCACCGTGTTATTTATTACAGTATTATTACGCAGTGCTGTTTGAGTGTGTGTTGCGTGTTTTGCAGAAGCGGGTATGAAGCAGCTGCGAAGCATTTCGTGACCGGGGATCTTGACGTGAGTTTGACAGGTAGAGAGTTCATGATCACCGGCGCTAACAGCGGTATCGGGAAAGCCACCGCCTGTGAAATCGCGAAAAGAGGTGTGTGAATTTACAGGAGCTGATTAATGGTATGCATGGTCCTTACCGCAAAATGTCTATTCACCTGCCAGGGCTGTTCTCACACACACACACACACACACACAATGAGATGTGTATTTGCACTGGCAACAAAACGTGTTAAGTTATGAAAGTAAAGTCGGTTAAGGAGCTGGGCTTGTAACGTTAAGGTTGCTGGTTCGATTCCCAGGTGGGGCACTGCTGTTGTACCCTTGAGCTAAAGGTACTTAACCTGAATTGCTTCAGTAAATATCCAGCTGTATAAATGGATTGTGTGTAAAGAAATGTAAACTGTGTAAGTCGCTCTGGATAAGAGCGTCTGCTAAATGCCTAAAATGTAAAAATGTTAAAATGTAAGTCAATTATTTTTTTTTTAAGTATTTGAAATGTCGTGGAAATGTAAATGTGACTGAGCCACTGTGCTGCTGGTTTCTCTGCAGGCGGGACGGTCCACCTGGTCTGCAGAAACAGGGAGAGGGCTGAAGCGGCCCGGGCGGAGATCGTGGAGCTCAGCCAAAACGAGGTACCTGTCAATCATCCACTGCCTGGCCAATCAGAGGCTGTGAGACTGGGCAGCACACCTGTCAATCATCCACTGCCTGGCCAATCAGAGGCTGTGAGACTGGGCAGCACGCCTGTCAATCATCCACTGCCTGGCCAATCAGAGGCTGTGAGACTGGCAGCACACCTGTCAATCATCCACTGCCTGGCCAATCAGAGGCTGTGAGACTGGGCAGCACACCTGTCAATCATCCACTACCTGGCCAATCAGAGGCTGTGAGACTGGGCAGCACACCTGTCAATCATCCACTGCTTGACCCCTCTTCCAGAAACGCATGTATAACTTCAGCAGCCCAACCTATTCAGTGTCCCAACAGAAATGTGTCAACCTCACTGTAGCTGTTTGTTTTTAATATATGCCATTTAGCAGACGCTTTTATCCAAAGCGACTTACAGTAGTGAATGCATACATTTTCAGTATATGTGGCCCCAGTGGGGATTGAACCCACAACCTAAGCATTGCCAACGCTGTGCTCTACCAACTGAGCCACACAGAACCAGTTTTTCCTCTTCATGCAGGCTACAGAGGAGTCTGTGTGTTTCTTAGTTCATCATCATCATCATCATCATCATCGTCATCATCTCCTCTTTTTCTTCCTCCTCAGAATGTGCACATTCACCTGCTGGACATGTCCCGCCCCAGGCAGGTGTGGGAGTTTGCCCAGCGCTTCCAGGAGACCCACGGCCTGCATGTGCTGGTAGGCTGCCTGAGTGTCGCATTCCTGCAGCGTTATCCGTACAGGAAGTGCAGTGGCTGTGACTCCAGGAAGGCGCGCTGTGTCAGATATTCTGTTGACCTCAGATGTCCGATGCTGCATCGTGAGAGCCCGTTTGGGCAGAATGGGACTCCCATTGGCTCGTGCTGAATGTCACACGTTGCAGTCTGGCTGCTTGGTGGCTGAAGTGTTTCTGCGTTCCGTTCGCTCAGATCAACAACGCGGGCTGCATGGTGCACCAGAGGGAGCTCACAGACGAGGGTCTGGAGAAGAACTTTGCCACAAACACTTTGGGTGAGAGCACAGGACACTACCGCACACACACACACACTACGGCACACACACACACTACCGCACACACACACACACACACTACCGCACACTACACTACACACACACACACACTACCACACACTACATACGCTACACACGCACACATATGCACACACACACACTACACACAGACACACACACACACACAAAGAAACAAACAATGTCCCATTCATTCAAGGCGGGCAGCTTCCAGTTTCCTAAACAAATGATGAGTCATTTGCACCTCTGTCCAATGGGAACAGACTTCCTGTGCGTGCCGTTAATGAAAAAAATGGCATATATTAATTTCCTCCCTTTCATTTCCAGGTGTTTATATTCTGACCACAGCCCTGATACCAGCCCTGAAGAAGTCACATGACCCTCGAGTGGTAAGAGAGTCCTGGCCACACACACACACACACACACACACACACACACACACACACACACACACACACACACACGCACACACACTCACACACTCTCTCACACACACACACAATTGAGAGCAGTTGCCTCTGGGTTCTGAAGTTAGCACTCCTCATTCTGTTCAGGAGGTGCACGGGTGGCAGTGTAGTATAGCGGTTAGGGGAACTGGGCTTGTAACTCAGAGGTTGCTGGGTCGATTCCCAGATGGGGCACTGCCGTTGTACCCTCTGTGGAGCAATAGGGAGAGGTAATGTGAGGCTCCGCCCCCTCTCAGGTGACTGTGTCCTCGGGGGGCATGCTGGTGCAGAAGCTGAACGTGGGCGACCTGCAGTTTGAGAAGGGCGCCTTCGACGGCATCATGGCCTACGCCCAGAACAAGGTGAGGCCACGCCCCCACGCCCGTCTCTGTCCCCGCACACACACACACTCACTCACGCACGCACACACACACACACACACTCACACACTCTCACACACACACACACTCACCCACTCTCTCACACTCACTCACGCACACACACACACTCTCACTCACACACACACTCACCCACTCTCTCACACTCACTCATGCACACACACACTCGCACGCACACACACACCACACACACACACACTCACCCACTCTCTCACACTCACTCACGCACTCACACACTCTCACACACACACTCACACGCGTGCACGCACACACACACACTCACGCACACACACAAACGCACACACTCACATGCCCACACACACTCGCGCACATACACACTCACTGATTGTGTAGTTGTGTGTGTTGTAGTTGTGTGTCTGATTGTGTAGTTGTGTGTTGTGATTGTGTAGTTGTCTGATTGTGTAGTTGTGTGTCTGATTGTGTAGTTGTGTGTCTGATTGTGTAGTTGTGTGTCTGATTGTGTAGTTGTGTGTGTTGTGTTGGGCAGAGGCAGCAGGTGATTCTCACAGAGCGATGGGCGTCTCAGCACAGAGAGATCCACTTCTGCTGCATGCTCCCGGGCTGGGTCGACACCGCAGGTACCAACACCGCTCCCGCTCCCGCCCCAACACCGACCCTCCCCTCCTGCCCCAACACCGACCCTCCCCTCCTGCCCCAACCCAACTCACCCCACCCCATCACCCCAAACATTCACATATATTTATTCAGCAGACACTATTATCATTTTACATTTTGTGTAAGGCGTGTCAGGTGACGTGTGATTGGCTGAGGGGCGTGTCAGGTGACGTGTGATTGGCTGAGGGGCGTGTCAGGTGACATGTAATTGGCTGTGATTGACTGAGGGCCGTGTCAGGTGACGTGTGATTGGCTGACGGGCGTGTCAGGTGACATGTAATTAGCTGTGATTGGCTGAGGGGCGTGTCAGGTGGCGTATGATTGGCTGAGGGGCGTGTCAGGTGGCGTGTGATTGGCTGAGGGGCGTGTCATGTGACCCGTGATTGGCTGAGGGGCGTGTCAGGTGACGCGTGATTGGCTGAGGGGCGTGTCAGGTGGCGTGTGATTGGCTGAGGGGCGTGTCAGGTGACGCGTGTCCCCCCCACAGCGGTGCGGTCCTCCATGCCTGAGTTCTACGAGAAGATGAAGAGCCGTCTGCGGACCGAGGCTCAGGGCGCCGATACCGTCGTGTGGCTCGCGGCGTCGCCCAGCGCGCTCAAACACCCCAGCGGCCTCTTCTACCAGGGTGAGGGGTCAGGGGTCAGGGGTCACGGGTCACTGAGGAGTTACTCTAACAGTGAGGGGGTGGGATTCGTTTGCTCTAAAATGATTCAGGCTTATGATTCAGATATACTTTATCCACGTCTGGCCTGTGGGCCGCTAATTTACATGTCCACAGACCAGGGTTATTTCCACAGACCTGGGTTATTTACCCAGACCAGGGTTATTTCCACAGACCAGGGTTATTTCCACAGACCAGGGTGTGATATGCTGGTATGAAAAGGTGGGAGGGAGGGGTTGAACCCTGATGCCATTAGCTGACCTTTGCCCTCCTTTCCCATGATGCACCAGACCGGAAGGCGGTGGCCACTCACCTGCCCCTGGCCGCGTCCCGCTCCACGCCCGCCGACGAGGACCAATTACAGACCGCGCTGGAGGAGCTGGCCCAAACGTACAGGCCCTGACCCCTGCAGACCAATCAGGGCCAACCTACCGACCAACCGACCAATCGGGGTCAACCTACCAACCGACCGACCAATCAGGGTCAACCTACCGACCGACCAATCGGTTCACTCCAGACAACCCCAATTTCATATTAACCGTATTCCTTTATATATATTTTTATTTTATTTTATTTTTTTGTCCATTTTTTTAATATATATATTAATAATAATAATTAATAATAATAATAATTCCTCACTCCTGTTAGGAAGCATGCTCACTCCCACTGGTGTGCCTGTAGACCTGTCTCTGTGTGGAGGGGCAGAGGTGGAGAGGCTGATGTTCTCCGTTCATTCCTCAGGGTGGTGTACGGAGTCCTACATTTTAACTACATTTTCAGAGTAACTTTCCCAACACTGGTGTTTTGTTCAAATGCATGCAGGCCTATGATGTAAATCAAAGATCAGACTGTGTTTTCACGTGCAGATTAACCGTGTATGATAACCTCTACTATTCTCCATTAATAATAAACTATTAAAACGTTAATTTTGCACTTCATTGATCTATAGCCTAAAATCAAGTCGATGCATCGTGCATCGCATTAGTTCCTACGTAGCGAGCGCGCCGGACCACAATAACCGATGCCCCACGCACGTGACCGCTTATTCAACCAGTTTTCAAGTTATGAAACGCAGAAAAGGTGTTTTATTGCGTTTGTTTTCGAACAGCGAGAAGTCGTTCACCTGTAATTTAGACGCGCCCGTGGTGTCTTCGCAGGAAGAAGAAATCGAAGATGTCATTTTACAGGAACGCCGTGTGGTTTGCGAAAGGACTGCGTGAATACACACAGTGAGTTAGATTAGTTATCGAGCGCAAATCTGCCTTTGGATACATAAACTCTGCGACCTAGATACCGTGGGGCTGTCAACTAGCGAGCCAACGTTAACACGTTCAGTAACTATATGCGTTTCGAATCGTTGTATGATTATTTTGTGTGATTCTGTATAATATACATTATCACATGGGATGTCGTGAAATTAGCTAACGTTTACTAGCGCACGGTCGTGTTTGCGGGCTCACCGTGTTATTTATTACAGTATTATTACGCAGTGCTGTTTGAGTGTGTGTTGCGTGTTTTGCAGAGGCGGGTATGAAGCAGCTGCGAAGCATTTCGTGACCGGGGATCTTGACGTGAGTTTGACGGGTAGAGAGTTCATGATCACCGGCGCTAACAGCGGTATCGGGAAAGCCACCGCCTGTGAAATCGCGAAAAGAGGTGTGTGAATTTACAGGAGCTGATTAATGGTATGCATGGTCGTTACCGCAAAATGTCTATTCACCTGCCAGGGCTGTTCTCACACACACACACACACACACACACACACACACACACACGCACATACACACACAATGAGATGTGTATTTGCACTGGCAACAAAACGTGTTAAGTTATGAAAGTAAAGTCGGTTAAGGAGCTGGGCTTGTAACTCAGAGGTTGCAGGTTCAATTCCCAGGTGGGGCACTGCCCTTGTACCCTTGAGCTAAAGGTACTTAACCTGAATTGCTTCAGTAAAATATCCAGCTGTATAAATGGATTGTATGTAAAGAAATGTAAACTGTAAGTCGCTCTGGATAAGAGCGTCTGCTAAATGCCTAAAATGTAAAAAATGTTAAAATGTAAGTCAATTTTTTTTTTTTTTTTAAGTATTTGAAATGTCGTGGAAAATGTAAATGTGACTGAGCCACTGTGCCGCCGGTTTCTCTGCAGGCGGGACGGTCCACCTGGTCTGCAGAAACAGGGAGAGGGCTGAGGCAGCCCGGGCGGAGATCGTGGAGCTCAGCCAAAACGAGGTACCTGTCAATCATCCACTGCCTGGCCAATCAGAGGCTGTGAGACTGGGCAGCACGCCTGTCAATCATCCACTGCCTGGCCAATCAGAGGCTGTGAGACTGGGCATCACGCCTGTCAATCATCCACTGCCTGACCAATCAGAGGCTGTGAGACTGGGCAGCACGCCTGTCAATCATCCACTGCCTGTCCAATCAGAGGCTGTGAGACTGGGCAGCACGCCTGTCAATCATCCACTGCCTGGCCAATCAGAGGCTGTGAGACTGGGCAGCATGCCTGTCAATCATCCACTGCTTGACCCCTCTTCCAGAAACGCATGTATAACTTCAGCAGCCCAACCTATTCAGTGTCCCAACAGAAATGTGTCAACCTCACTGTAGCCGTTTGTTTTTAATATATGCCATTTAGCAGACGCTTTTATCCAAAGCGACTTACAGTAGTGAATGGATACATTTTCAGTATATGTGGCCCCAGTGGGGATTGAACCCACAACCTAAGCATTGCCAACGCTGTGCTCTACCAACTGAGCCACAGAGAACCAGTTTTTCCTCTTCATGCAGGCTACAGAGGAGTCTGTGTGTGTTTCTTAGTTCATCATCATCATCATCATCATCATCATCATCTCCCTCTTTTTCTTCCTCCCCAGAATGTGCACATTCACCTGCTGGACATGTCCCGCCCCAGGCAGGTGTGGGAGTTTGCCCAGCGCTTCCAGGAGACCCACGGCCTGCATGTGCTGGTAGGCTGCCTGAGTGTCGCATTCCTGCAGCGTTATCCGTACAGGAAGTGCAGTGGCTGTGACTCCAGGAAGGCGCGCTGTGTCCGATATTCTGTTGACCTCAGATGTCCGATACTGCATCGTGTGAGCCCGTTTGGGCAGAATGGGACTCCCATTGGCTCGTGCTGAATGTCACACGTTGCAGTCTGGCTGCTTGGTGGCTGAAGTGTTTCTGCGTTCCGTTCGCTCAGATCAACAACGCGGGCTGCATGGTGCACCAGAGGGAGCTCACAGAAGAGGGTCTGGAGAAGAACTTTGCCACAAACACTTTGGGTGAGAGCACAGGACACTACCGCACACACACACACACTACCGCACACTACACTACACACACACACACACACTACCACACACTACATACGCTACACACGCACACATATGCACACACACACACACACACACACACACACACACACAAGAAACAAACAATGTCCCATTCATTCAAGGTGGGCAGCTTCCAGTTTCCTAAACAAATGATGAGTCATTTGCACCTCTGTCCAATGGGAACAGACTTCCTGTGCGTGCCGTTAATGAATAAAATGGCATGTATTAATTTCCTCCCTTTCATTTCCAGGTGTTTATATTCTGACCACAGCCCTGATACCAGCCCTGAAGAAGTCACATGACCCTCGAGTGGTGAGAGAGTCCTGGCCACACACACACACACACACTCACACACTCTCTCACACACACACACAGCAGTTGCCTCTGGGTTCTGAAGTTAGCACTCCTCATTCTGTTCAACAGGTGCACAGGTGGCAGTGTAGTATAGCGGTTAGGGGAACTGGGCTTGTAACTCAGAGGTTGCTGGTTTGATTCCCAGATGGGGCACTGCCGTTGTACCCTCTGTGGACCAATAGGGAGAGGTAATGTGAGGCTCCGCCCCCTCTCAGGTGACGGTCTCCTCGGGGGGCATGCTGGTGCAGAAGCTGAATGTGGGCGACCTGCAGTTTGAGAAAGGCGCCTTCGACGGCATCATGGCCTACGCCCAGAACAAGGTGAGGCCACGCCCCCACGCCCGTCTCTGTCCCCACACACACACTCACACACACACACACACACATTCACACACTCGCACACACTCTCGCACACACACACACACACACACACTCTCACTCACGCACACACACACATTCACACTCACACACACACACACACACACACACACACTCACACACACTCACCCTCACCCACTCTCTCACACTCACTCACGCACACACACATTCACACACTCGCACACACACACGCGTGCACACTCACATGCCCACACACACACTCGCGCACACACACACTCACTCACACACACACACACACACATTCACACACTCGCACACACACACGCGTGCACACTCACATGCGCACTCACACACTCACACGCACACACACAAACGCACACACTCACATGCCCACACACACACTCGCACACATACACACTCACTGATTGTGTAGTTGTGTGATTGTGGTAGTTGTGTGTTTTGTGATTGTGTAGTTGTGTGTCTGATTGTGTAGTTGTGTGATTGTGTAGTTGTGTGTTTTGTCATTGTGTAGTTGTGTGTGTTGTGTTGTGATTGTGTAGTTGTGTGTGTTGTGTTGTGATTGTGTAGTTGTGTGTGTTGTGCTGTGACAGAGGCAGCAGGTGATTCTCACAGAGCGATGGGCGTCTCAGCACAGAGAGATCCACTTCTGCTGCATGCACCCGGGCTGGGTCGACACCGCAGGTACCCAATGCCGCTCCTGCCCCAACACCGCTCCTGCCCTCCTGCCCCAACCCAACTCACCCCACCTCCACCCCCACCCCATCACCCCAAACATTCACATATATTTATTCAGCAGACACTATTATCATTTTACATTTTGTGTAAGGCGTGTCAGGTGACATGTGATTGGCTGAGGGGCGTGTCAGGTGACATGTAATTGGCTGTGATTGGCTGAGGGCCGTGTCAGGTGGCGTGTGATTGGCTGAGGGGCGTGTCAGGTGACGTGTGATTGACTGAGGGGCATGTCAGGTGACATGTAATTGGCTGTGATTGGCTGAGGGGCGTGCCAGGTGGTGTGTGATTGGTGTGTCAGGTGGCGTGTGATTGGCTGAGAGGTGTGTCAGGTGGCGTGTGATTGGCTGAGGGGCGTGTCAGGTGACGTGTGATTGGCTGAGGGGGCGTGTCAGGTGGCGTGTGATTGGCTGAGGGGCGTGTCAGGTGACGCGTGTGTCCCCCCCACAGTGCTGCGGTCCTCCATGCCTGAGTTCTACGAGAAGATGAAGAGCCGTTTGCGGACCGAGGCTCAGGGCGCCGATACCGTCGTGTGGCTCGCGGCGTCGCCCAGCGCGCTCAAACACCCCAGCGGCCTCTTCTACCAGGGTGAGGGGTCAGGGGTCAGGGGTCACTGAGGAGTTACTCTAACAGTGAGGTGTGGGGGGGATTCGTTTGCTCTAAAATGATTCAGGCTTATGATTCAGATATACTTTATATATATTTTTGAAAATGTATATTCATGATCGTGCTTGGGCCGGTCAAAAGCACTAACCAGCCACGTCTGGCCTGTGGGACGCTAATTTACATGTCCACAGACCAGGGTTATTTCCCCAGACCAGGGTTATTTACCCAGACCTGGGTTATTTACCCAGACCAGGGTTATGTCCACAGACCAGGGTTATTTCCACAGACCAGGGTGTGACATGCTGGTATGGAAAGGTGGGGGGGAGGGAGGGGTTGAACCCTGATGCCGTTAGCTGACCTTTGCCCTCCTTTCCCATGATGCACCAGACCGGAAGGCGGTGGCCACTCACCTGCCCCTGGCCGCGTCGCGCTCCACGCCCACCGACGAGGACCAACTACAGACCGCGCTGGAGGAGCTGGCCCAAACTTACAGGCCCTGACCCCTGCAGACCAATCAGGGCCAACCAACCGACCAATCAGGGTCAACCTACCGACCGACCAATCGGTTCACTCCATACAACCCCAATTTCATATTAACCGTATTCCTTTTTTTAACTGATTGATTTTTTAAAATTAATATTTAAATTGTTTATAAATCCAAAGTGGAAATTGTGTTGTGCAGGTATTTTATGAACAATGTCAAAGCACACTCATTTTCATTGACTTGTGAGCTCTGAGACCGATGTCATGTGACGTCTCTGGCCTTCTGAGCAGGAGGTCATGTGATGTGACACTAGCCTCCAGGGCAGTTGATCATGTGACACTAACTCTGGCCAATTGGAAAGCGTGCGCTGCCTCGCGTCTCCCAATCAGCTCGACTCCCGTGAGAAACCTGAGCCCTCCCCCAGAGAGGAACCTGAGCCCTCCCCCGTCGCTCAGAGAGGATAGAGGCAGGTTGGTAATAATGTCTTAATTACGATCTCCTGCATGACGACACCCCTCTGAGCGGAGGCCCTGCTCATGGCTACACCCCTCTGAGCGGAGGCCCTGCTCATGACTACACCCCTCTGAGGGAAGGCCCTGCTCATCACTACACCCCTCTGAGCGAAGGCCCTGCTCATTACTACACCCCTCTGAGCGAAGGCCCTGCTCATTACTACACCCCTCTGAGCCAAGGCCCTGCTCATGACGACACCCCTCTGAGCGAAGGCCCTGCTCATGACTACACCCCTCTGAGCGGAGGCCCTGCTCATTACTACACCCCTCTGAGCGAAGGCCCTGCTCATTACTACACCCCTCTGAGCGGAGGCCCTGCTCATGACTACACCCTCTGAGCGAAGGCCCTGCTCATTACTACACCCCCTCTGAGTGGAGGCCCTGCTCATTACTACACCCCTCTGAGGGAAGGCCCTGCTCATCACTACACCCCTCTGAGCGAAGGCCCTGCTCATTACTACACCCCTCTGAGCGAAGGCCCTGCTCATTACTACACCCCTCTGAGCGAAGGCCCTGCTCATGACTACACCCCTCTGAGCGAAGGCCCTGCTCATGACTACACCCCTCTGAGCGGAGGCCCTGCTCATTACTACACCCCTCTGAGCGAAGGCCCTGCTCATTACTACACCCCTCTGAGCGGAGGCCCTGCTCATGACTACACCCCTCTGAGCGGAGGCCCTGCTCATTACTACACCCCTCTGAGTGGAGGCCCTGCTCATTACTACACCCCTCTGAGGGAAGGCCCTGCTCATCACTACACCCCTCTGAGCGAAGGCCCTGCTCATTACTACACCCCTCTGAGCGAAGGCCCTGCTCATTACTACACCCCTCTGAGCGAAGGCCCTGCTCATTACTACACCCCTCTGAGCGGAGGCCCTGCTCATGACTACACCCCTCTGAGCGGAGGCCCTGCTCATGACGACACCCCTCTGAGCGAAGGCCCTGCTCATTACTACACCCCTCTGAGCGAAGGCCCTGCTCATGACTACACCCTTCTGAGCGAAGGCCCTGCTCATCACTACACCCCTCTGAGCGGAGGCCCTGCTCATTACTACACCCTTCTGAGCGAAGGCCCTGCTCATGACTACACCCCTCTGAGTGAAGGCCCTGCTCATGACGGTGGCACTTTATCCTCTCACTCTGCTGCGCGCTGAAGGAGCTGCACGGTTTACACATTCACACATTTCGTTTTATTACATTGGCCATAAACGTCTGACACAGTCATATGAATGTGTGTGTGGTGGGGGGGAAAGTGAATTAGCGTACATTGGTGAAAACACTATTTTCCAGAGAGTTCATGGTTTTAGCCTCCGACACGAATCCACATCGTTTCCGTTTCTGTATGCCGAGGTGCATTGAAGCTGTTATGGTGGCCCAACACCCTAAGACACTTTATGTTGGTGTTCCCTTTATTTTGGCAGTTACCTGTATCTAGTATAAATGTATACATATGATTTCATATGAAAATATCTTTTTTAAATTAATTTTAATTTTTAATTTCTAATTTTCCAATTCGGTTGCCAATTATACCCTCTATTCATCTCAATTCACCCTCCCCCACGAGTCCGCCGCCCGTCCTCCGGGTCGAGACACTCTTTCCGGGCCGATAGATCCGCCTCTTCCGAGACGGAACTCTACCACGGACGCCTTTTTCCCGCTCCTCGAAGGACTTGTGCCGGCTCACCCTCCCCCCTCTCCCTGGGGCGGACAGCCAAACGCCCCCGCCCCCGATCGGGGCTGACGACCAGGGCTGGTCTGGTAGAGACGGATTTCGAACTGCATCCCTGACAGGCAGCGCACACCACACCAGACCAGCCAAAATGTGGTGCATTAGACTGCTACGCTATCTGCCGCCCCTTGAAAAATGTAATTGAAACTGAGGTACAGTATGTTCAGGCAAATAAATATTGTTCATGCAATATCATATGCAATCCAGTGAAAAACGTATTTATCCCACAATTCAGTTCAGAAACCTTTCCTGTATTTAAGTTTTAATTTCTTTCACTTCTCCAGAAAACTTGTTTCTTTGACACGGTTCTTTTGACAGATTCACGGTTGAGCAAACTCAAGCACACAGGTGCTACACATTAATAAATGACAGAATTGGACGTCTCCAAACCGCATCCACATCAGCACCATGTGAGCCAAGACGTATCACAGCCAATCACCGCCATCCATCAGCTTCTGAAAGGCTTGGGTGCGGATTCAATCTAACCACAGAGAAATACGTCCTTACCTTCAAATAACTCATTTAGGCATGCAGTGTGGAGTTGAGAGATAGGACCACACTGGAGACCTTTGGTCAGCGGCTCAGCGATCTGAATCATATCTGTTCTTGTACGGAAAGTGAGGCCACAGTTCAGAACTCCAGGCCAGAGCCACACCCACGACACTAGGCTTGTGTTTTTAGAACAAAACAACCTCTTGTAGAACAAAAAAAAAATGCATCGCTTGCATTGAAGTCCGGATCTAAAGGAAGGCACTAAGCACGCTGCGGTTTGACTGCCCCCGCCCTTCAGTCCTCCTGCGGCCACAGGGAATATCTCTGCGCTGTGTGGAGCCATTTTCAGGGTGAAGGGAGGCTGTAAATCCCGCAGCCTGCGTAATGTTCCCTGCGCCTGTGTGCTCAGCAGCCGGGACGGACCCCGGGGGAATCGTCTGTGCTTCTCAGCTCAGGAAGCCTCTCCGGTGATTTGATTTTACAGTTTGAAAGCGACTGCATTCCAGCACAACCATCTCACAATATCCCACTCCACGCCACATCATTCATTCATGAATGTCAGGGAACAGACACAGTTAATGTCAGACTGTCCCTTCAGCCTCCAGCAGCGACGAGACCCACAGCCTTCAGGAGAAATGACACCAGCCCCCGGACAGCACCACAAATGTCATCTACCACACCAGACATCAGGATTATTTGTGGCTGGTGGAGCCATGGAGCTCTTCCCCTGGTGAAATCAGCCGGTCAGAGCTCAAAGTCTCCTGCCTCAAAGCCAGAACATCATCAGAAATGCCAGCTACCCGACAGAGTTCAAAGTGCTCCTGCTTCAAAGCCGAATGTCTCCCCTGCCGCGGTTCGTGACTGTCGTGATGTTCCAACCAGAATACCGTGGCCTGCACGATGTTGGGGCTGCTCTGTGGCTGCTCTGTGGCATGCGCTATTCTGGGGAATCGCAAACCTCACAGCAGAAACCACACCGCGATTTGGGGGCGAAAAAAGGTGATTGGTTAGTCATTCCAAGAGTGTCAATGCCCATTGCAGCTGATTGGCTGTGGCTTGACCTCTGAACCCAACAGGAGCCTCAGTAGATATAAACTACAGCCAGGAGCCGACACCTTTTTTATGCTTTTCCCGTTACGCCACCCGAGGCCAAGCCGAGCAGAGGGAGCTGCAGTCTGGAGGAATGCTCTGTTCATGACTTTGCCCTTGAACTTCAGTTAAATTGGATTTACACATATTTATCAGAGTACACGATACACACACAGTACAATACATGACCTGGTGCATTCTGGGACAGTGAGTTCAGGTCAAACAGACAGAAATGTCATCAACATGCTGCAGGAGAGTTACAGAACAAACAAGCTCCTAAAACGCCCTGTGCACACTTCAAATGCGTCGTAAAATATCTCACACACACGAAACGTAAAATAAATTAACTGGCTTTTCTAAAAAAAGATACTTTTAAAAAAGAAATCTTCACTATGCAGTGTATACTAAGCGTGCAACACAATAGTATTTGTGCTTGAATCATGCCAGGAACTCCTAACAAATCACTTAAAATGACCAACTTTAGTAAAAAAACAGCATTTCAGTGCGAGAAAATGAACACGCAAGCTAGCCAGCATGCACGCAAACTCTCCCTCTCCCGACCCAAATGAACCAGGAGGACCAGCGAGCGTTTTCAGCACCCGTGTCTGACACACTACGTTTATATAATGCTCATGTTCGTGGCTTGCGTGGAGCTCATTTTAACAAACAGTCCCACTGAGCGCACTAAACTGGGCCCAGTGGGAATATTCCAATAAATATTAACGTTGTTCCTGTCTCTTTACGAGAGGAAACATCGCAGCACTCTTCCCTGTCATTTGAGGCCAGCGCTGTCTTAACGACGGTGACTGTGCCGTGGCTCAAACAAGCTGAAGCTTAATGATGTCGGTCTTTAAGCAATTTACATTCTCCACGAACACATTTAGGAGACAGCGGGCTCTGAATGCCAATTCACTGCATCGCTGCGCTGGTGAATGAGAGCGGCTGTCCGTGTGCACATTAACAACACACACACACACACACACACACACCGCACACACACACTACCGCACACACACACACACACACACACACACACACACACACACACACACACACACACTACCGCACAACAACAGTGTGAGAGAGTGAGAGAGTGATGCCTACTGAGAGGAGTTTCACTCATTCACTCAGCGCGCTGCACGTAGGGGAAAAACACGCTGCTGATTCATCAAACCACAGATGATCCCCCCCCACACGCACACATTACAACCCCCTAACGTCAGGCCAGCGTTTACATCACTAACACAGTGCACAGTGCAGTCTGGGCTCCAGTCAGATTAACAACGCTGGCGAAACTCACACTCACGCACTCACACACACACTGTCGGAACTTTACCTCCGTGGTCAGAAATGGTGAGTGGGGGAGTGAGAGAGAGAGAGAGCGATAGGGTGAGGGAGAGACAGAGAGAGACAGAGATAGGGAGAGAGACAGAGCGATAGGGTGAGGGAGAGACAGAGAGAGAGAGAGAGAGATAGGGAGAGAGACAGAGAGAGAGAGAGATAGGGTGAGGGAGAGACAGAGAGAGAGAGAGAGAGAGAGATAGGAGAGAGACAGAGAGACAGAGCGATAGGGTGAGGGAGAGACAGAGAGAGAGAGAGAGATGGGGAGAGAGACAGAGCGATAGGGTGAGGGAGAGACAGAGAGAGAGAGAGATAGGAGAGAGACAGAGCGATAGGGTGAGGGAGAGACAGAGAGAGAGAGAGATAGGGAGAGAGACAGAGCGATAGGGTGAGGGAGAGACAGAGAGAGAGAGATAGGGAGAGAGACAGAGCGATAGGGTGAGGGAGAGAGAGAGAGAGATATGGTGAGGGACAGAGAGACAGAGAGAGAGGGTGAGGGAGAAAGAGAGCGAGACAGAGAGAGAGGGTGAGGGAGGGAGGGAGGGAGGGAGGGATGGGGAGAGGGAGAGGGAGAGGGGGAGAGAGAGAGGGAGGGAGCGGGAGAGAGAGGGTGAGGGAGAGACAGAGAGGGAGGGAGAGAGAGGGAGAGAGGGAGGGGGAGAGAGAGAGAGGGAGGAGAGGGAGAGGGAGGGAGGGATGGGGAGAGGGAGAGGGGGAGAGAGAGAGGGAGGGAGCGGGAGAGAGAGGGTGAGGGAGAGACAGAGAGGGAGAGAGGGAGAGAGGGAGAGAGGGAGAGAGGGAGGGAGAGGGAGGGAGGGAGGGAGCGGGAGAGAGAGGGTGAGGGAGAGACAGAGAGGGGGGGAGAGAGAGGGAGAGAGGGAGGGAGAGGGAGGGAGGGGAGAGGGAGGGAGGGAGGGAGGGAGGGAGGGGAGAGAGACACAGAGAGAGGGAGAGAGACCGAGACACAGAGAGAGGGAGGGAGAGGGTGAGGGAGAAAGAGAGAGAGAGACACAGAGAGAGAGGGTGAGGGAGAGAGACGGAGAGAGAGGCTCCTCTCTCAGCAGCACCAGGGGATTTTCAGGCAAAGACGACAGGTGACCCAGGACCCTGCTGCCCTTCCACAGGCATGGGTGTCATCCACTTGAGTCGAGATTAGTCACAGTGTTAACAGAGTTCTTTTTTGGGGGGGGGGGTTACCCCACACCATGCTCAGAGGGAGGTCAGAGGTCAAAGCCGGGCGCACCCTTGTGTCCCATCCTTCCCCCTCAAACAGTCGCCATGGAGACAGCAGTAGATTCGTTCCATTCTGTTTTTTTTTTTTTTTGTCCAAAGCAGCAGCAGGTGAAAACGGCCATATTTGCCCCCTGCGAGGCAGCCAATCAGAGATCAGCATGAAAAAAACCCTCAAAAGCAATGAAACCCAGAACAGGAAGCCCAGCGTCATGAGACAGGAAGTCATGAGACTCGCTTCACCGCCCCCTGGATGTTGTTCACAAGTTGTTCAGACGTCGTTTGAACGTTGTTCAGATGTTGATGGGATGTTTTCTGCTCCGAGGCCGTCCCTTCTTCCTCTCGGGAGTCGACACAGCCCCGCCCTCAAAGAATGAGGCTCTGGCTTGCCCCGCGACAGGGTGGGGGGGGCAGGTCCTCTCAGGACACCACTGGGGTCATGTCCCACAGCTGTGGGGGACAGCAGGACCCATGTGAGTGGGAGTACAGGTTTGTGTGGGGAAAGCAAACTGAATCCCAACAGTTTTGTGTTTCACTTTCAGTGCTGCCAAGTGCAGGACAAGGATCCACATTTAGATTCATTTGATGTTGAATATATATATATATATACCATTTAGCAGAGGTTTTTATCCAAACTTATCGATAATTGACAGTAGTGAATGCATACATTTTTCAGAGTGGGCCCCAATGGGAATCAAACCCATAAGCGTTGTCAGCGCCATCCTACTGAGCCACACAGAACCACGCTCTACCTACTGAGCCACACAGAACCCTGAATATTGTGTGGCCCTCAAGATTAAATACTCAGATCGGATAATATCTAACCCCCAAACACAGAGTGATTGACTAGTCTGCAATCTTACACGCTCAGGGGGGAAAATGGCAAATGGTTATGTGTAGTTTGGCAAGTTTTGTTTGCACTACAAATATACACAACTGGTTAAAGCTGAATTAAAGGGACTAATTTTCACTTTGGATGCACAGAAGGCTCAAGCCACACACAAAATGTGTAATCGACATTCAAAAGGCCCATGAATTCATACTAATGGGAAATGAAAAAAGTTGTGTTTTGTTTCCCCCCCCTGTAATGTGTGTTACTCCGCCCCTCTCACATGGCCCTTGGCTCCCGTTGCCGGGCGTGTCGCGGGCGTGTTGCCGGGCGTGTCGCGGGCGTGTCGCTGGTCTCACCTTGATGACCTTGTCCGGGCCGGTGGTCAGCAGCCAGCCGCGGGTGGGCTCAAAGTGCACGTGCACGATGTTGTGCTTGCTGTCGTGGAACGTCGCCGTGGGAGCGCGACTGCACTGCAACAACAATCACCGACAACAATCACCACGACAATCACAACAATCACCGCGACAACAATCACCGCGACAACAATCACCGCGACAACAATCACCGCGACAACCTCCGGCTGCCGAAGAACGGGTTTGGGGGAAAGGACAGCAGCTGTGTGTACTCTGGATGTGTTTGTATGGAGTGGGTGAGTTTACGATTAAGGGCCTTTTACACTGGTGAGAGTACTGGTGAGACCTGGGATAAAACACTGGGACTGCAGAAGATCCTGCAGATACAAACCACAGCTGATCGTTCCGTTTCTAAAACACCCAGACAGCAGAACCGCCATGTCAGCGCACAGGTGTGTACAGTTTACTCACACCCGTGATAAAGATCAACAAAAGAGATCGTATAAAATAAACTACAGAAGTAAGGAGGTATATTTTATGCTCCAAAAATTCCCCAAAATTCCACACCATTGCAAAGAGCCGTTTGACGCGTTAACAGATGCTTTTTATTCATGAACTGCTAGGCACAACATTCTTTCCTTCTTCTTTTGACATTTCGGCGTACAGTTTTTACGGCTAGGACAAATATCGTTGTTTTGCTAAAATGAGTTAACAACACGTGCAGGCAGTTCTTCTGCTGTGTGACAGTGTGGAGGCATCACAGTGAAGGGCGGGTGACTCGAATTTGCAAGTTATCACTGGGGGAGTTATTGAGGGGGAGGTACATATATATATATATGTATGTGTGTGTGTGTGTGTATATGATTGTGTGTGTATATATGTGTATATATATGTGTGTGTGAGTGTGTGTGTGAATGTGTGTGTGTGTGAATGTGTGAGTGTATATGTGTGTGTGTATATGATTATGTGTGTGTGTGAGAATGTGTGAGTGTACATGTGTGCGTGTGTGTGTGTGTGGATTTCACTCACTCTTCTTCGCTGATGGATTCGTGGCAGCTGTCACACACCCGCACCTGGAACTCGAAGCCCATGAGTGGGATGGTGGAGCGCTTGGAGGAGCACTTCCCGCACACGGCCTGGCCACACTTCCTGCAGTGGTGCTGTGGGAGCAGAGCACAGGAAACACTGAGGCTGCGGCCTACACTCTGGAGCCGAGCGGACAGCCAATGCGATGAAAGACCCTGATGGGTGGGGTCTGTTAAACTGGCCACTTGGTACCTGGGGGGCCAAGCCATTGTGCCCAAACATTGCCTACAATGTCATAGTCTCTACCCTGGTCATCAGGGGGGCGGCGTTTGGCTGTCCACCCCAGGGGGAGGGGGAAGGGGGAAGGGTGAGCCGGCTCAGGTCCGCCGTGAAGCACGTAAGGGAGTCTCCAGAACGTGGGTGGGCGAATTCCGTCTCAAAGGAAGTGGAGTTCGCTGCCCTCAGAGAATTAGCTCAGGCAGCTGGTTTTAGGGCATCATTTCTGGAGTCACTGATCTTTATTGAGTGAGAAGAGTGAACGGGATTTTAAAAATCAGTGAATCTGTACGATTTTCTGCGCGGTATAAAATTGCCTAAAAACACAACCAGGATCTTTATTGTACAAGCTGTGTGCTTCTGCTGCCCCCCATTGGATCGTCACTGAAATACACCTGGACATTTTATATATATATAATATGTGTGTGCGTGCGTGTGCGTGCGTGTGTGTGTGTGCGTCTGCATTGGGGCCCTACCTGTCTCAGGCCGATCCTCTTGCTGTCCCACATCTGTTTAAAGTTCCAGAAGAAGGGCTGCTCACACCTCTGACACGAGTCACTGTCCAGCCAATCAGGGGTCTGGGGGGAGGAGCCACATTCAGGACAAAACATCACAACTGTAAAAACACAAACGCTAGCCAACCAGGAACCACGAGCAACCTGGTAATGAAACTCGCAAATGTGCTGCCAATGGACAGAGGCCTGATTTTCACTCATTCCGCCAGGCGCACATGCTGATCTTGATTTTCACACCGCCAGGCACGTGATCTTGTGCGAGGAGAAGGAATGTACCCTGCCTAACCCTCCCTCCCTGGGCAAGGCTGCCCCCAGTTATGCCAGGCAGCAGTCAGCTCTAGTGTGACACACACCCTCTCTCTCTCTCTCTATCCCTCACACTCACACTCTCTCTATCCCTCACACTCACACCCTCTCTCTCTTATAGTAATTCCTCTCTCATTCTCTCGTTCCCTCCCTCCTCTCCTGTGAGCAGTATGTGATCACCTAATCCCCTTCTGCTGACTGCCTGCACTGCCAAGGTCCTCTCTCTCTCTCTCTCTCTCTCTCTCTCTCTCTCTCTCTCTCTCTCTCTCTCTCTCTCTCTCTCTCTCTCTCTCTCTCTCTCTCTCTCTCTCTCTCTCTCTCTCTCTCCCTCTCTCTCTCGCTCCCTCTCCCTCTCCCTCATTGACACTCTCACTTACCCAACCCTCTCAAATTCAAATTTGTACAAATGTAGCTTTATTGCCATGAAAAAGGCTCGGTTTTCATTGGAGTGCCCAGATGATGCTGTGGCCCAATGAGGGGGCAGTACCTCCTGCCGTGTGACCTCCATGTTCCAGATGACCACGCCCCCGTCTGAGCTGCAGGAGATCAACTGCCGAGTGTGAGGAACATAGCAGAGGCCCTGCACCTTCTCACTGTGTGGGGAAACACACACACACACACACACACACACACAGTCATCCCCTGCACCTTCTCACTGTGTGGGGAAACACACACACATAACACACACACACATTACACACACACACATTACACACACACACACACATTACACACACACACACACACACACACGTTACACACACACACACACACACATACACACACAATACACACACAATACACACACACACACACACATTACACACACACATTACACACACACACATTACACACACACACACATTACACACACACACACACACACACACACACACACACATTACACACACACACACATTACACACACACACACACATTCTGTGGAACATTTACATTTACATTTACATTTTAGCCATTTAGCAGACACTCTTATCCAGAGCGACTAAACACAGTTTACTTCTTTTTTTTACATACAATCCATTTATACAGCTGGATATTTTACTGAAGCAATTCAGGTTAAGTACCTTTAGCTCAAGGGTACAACGGCAGTGCCCCACCTGGGAATCGAACGAGCAACCTCTGAGTTACAAGCCCAGTTCCCCCTAACCATTATACTACACTGCCACCCATTACATTACACGAACACATATACACACCCAAACCAACACACACACACACACACACACACACACACACACACACACACACACACACACACACACACTAAAACCAGGTAACAACTCACAGCTGGTTTCTCTCACAGAAGAGTTATTCTGTAGAATCCTGGAAATGTGTGAAACCAGTGTGTGAAACCAGTGTGTGTGTGTGAGTGTGTGTGTGTGGGTTGGTCCCTGTACCCCTCCACCCACCCCGTCCCGTCCCGTCCCGTCCCGTACTTGTGCCCCTGCAGCTCGATGGCCGTTCCCCTCCCGCCCCCGATGTCCCACATGATGATGGAGTGATCAGAGCTCCCGGAGAATAGGACGCGCTGGACCGGGTCCCAGCAGAGCGCCGTCACACTGCCTGCGGTCAGAGAAACACACCAATCAGAGCGTGACCTGGTCTCTCTGCGGTCAGAGAAACACACCAATCAGGACCGGACCTGGAGAAACACACCAATCAGAGCATGACCTGGTCTCTCTGCGGTCAGAGAAACACACCAATCAGGACCGGACCTGGAGAAACACACCAATCAGAGCATGACCTGGTCTCTCTGCGGTCAGAGAAACACACCAATCAGGACCCGACGTGGTCTCTCTGCGGTCAGAGAAACACACCAATCAGGAACCGACCTGGAGAAACACACCAATCAGGACCGGACCTGGTCTCTCTGCGGTCAGAGAAACACACCAATCAGGAACCGACCTGGAGAAATGCACCAATCAGGACCGGACCTGTGGTTACCTGTTGCTGTGGTTACCTGTGTGGCCCTTGAAGGTGGTGACGAGGCTGCAGCTGTCCTGCTCCAGTTTCAGGATGGTCACCTGACCGGAGAGGTCCCCACGAACGCGTGACGGGTCTCCACGTCAAACCTGCGGGACTCCAGTTAAAGATCTACTGGCGCAGTACGGGAACCCACCAGCAGGGGTCTACACCCGCCTGAGCCCACCGCGTTTTAGCCTCTGAAGAAGACATCTACATTTACATTTTAGGCATTAAGCAGACGCTCTTATCCAGAGCGACTTACACAGTTTACATTTCTTTACATACAATCCATTTATACAGCTGGATATTTTTACTGAAGCAATTCAGGTTAAGTACCTTTAGCTCAAGGGTACAACAGCAGTGCCCCCACCTGGGAATTGAACCTGCAACCTCTGACTTACAAGCCCAGCTCCTTAACCGTTACACTACACTGCCAGCCGTCACAGCAGTATTGCTGCCAGCATTGTGCTGAGTTGTGTTGTGTTGCGTGATGGAGGCTGCGTTTCCAGGGAAACCGGTCTGTGGAGAGGAAGTGACATCACGCAGGCTGAAAGGATACTGCAGGCCGGAGACGCAGGAAGTGATGCGGTAGCTGCCCAGCCGCTGGCCGCTCTCGGAGCAGTGCCAGGTGAAGTTCTTGTCCTGACCGGTACTGAGGACCCACTCCATCTCCAGAACAAACAGCACCACCGTCACCCGGCCCTGGTGAGCTACACACACACACACGCACACACACACACACACACACGCACACACACACACACACACACACACAGACAGACAGACACACACACACACACGCACACGCGCACACACACACATAGACACATACACAGACACACACACACACACACACACACACACACACACAGACACATGCAGACACAAACACACACGCAGACACACACACACGCAAACACACAGACATTAGTTTGAGTGTGTGTGTGTGGTGTGTGTGTGTGTGTGTGTGTGTGTGTGATATCCAGTGTGTATGTATGTGTGTATGATGTGCACATGTGTGTTGGTCGTTTTCAGACCAAATGCCCTCATCTGGCCTGCAGCTGAGGGGAATCTCAAACAGCAAAACAAGCTGACTGAATACTGAATCTATTATTTATTCTCAACAGTGATGCAACTTTATTTACAACAAAATGAAGATGACACATGCATTGCATTGTGACAGAAACAGGGACCCCTTAGGACCCAGCGACCTCCTGCAGGAGCGGCTCAGTGCCTCACCATGGAAGCTCAGTGCAGGGGCCATCTTATTGTAGTCCTCAGACAGGATGAACTCCTTACACACACACACACACACACACACACACACACACACACAGACACACACACAGATACACAGACACAGATACACACA
>JAINUG010000300.1:787500-860000 GCA_029706075.1 Aldrovandia affinis | reverse complement strand
ATTTGTACGTTTATAGCGGCCGCTCTCTTTTGCAATGACATGGCCATAACCGTAAACATGCTCACCTGTCCTCCGACACGCTGATGACCCCGTCCTCTTTCGGAATGATGACCGCCGTGTTCACCACGTCCTGACAATCCTCGATTTTGCTGAGCAGTATGGGCGTGCGGCTCTGCGCTCTGTGCTGCGTTTCTGTCGCCATGACGAAGCCGTTGTCCCCCCGTCAAGATTCTCTCTCGATGGCATAACAGCCCGACGCGAGACGAGCGGTTTGAACCCAGAGCGCGGCGCGTGCGGACTGTCGGCGATGCTGCGAGTCATGTGACTGCGTCCCTTTTCTCACGCAGAATATCCCTGCGCCTGCGCACGGGAGTGTCACTGGCCGACATAAAACACTCCGGATCCGGCAGATGACTGAGTCGTCACTAGTGGCCCAATTCAGCCAGCGGCACCACTACAGTTCCGAATTAAAAATACACATTATTGATTTCATAATTGTACATTCAGGCACATCCGTTGTACGCAACTACACACGGGCTGGGGCGAGAACAGCGCGACAGTATGGCAGAAAGCAAAGAATAAACAAGACAAGATGGGAATATAAAATGTATGTACACGTACACATCAATGTATACAATACATAGTACATATACATCCAGACCCACACACGGTACCTCATTTGCTAAGGCATCAAGTTTACTAAGATGTCAGAGTCATTAATTATTCATTATTTCATTTTGTAGTTATGCATTATTAATATTCCCTGTTTGATGGAAACAATATACCTTTGCGTCTTGTGCAACATCTTCTGTCTGTCTAGTATATACTATAATAATAATATAATATATTATAATATATGTCTTATATATTATATGTAATATATGTATTATTTAAATTTGGAGAGATAAGGGGCAGAGAGATAGATTATTTGTGACTAAATGTGAAAGGACATGCATACTTTAGGAGGGAGTCGAACACTGTTGTCGCCCCAACCTGATGCCTGAGACTTAAGTATTCAATATTAAGACTTAAGCAGACCTTAAGTATTTCACTCTTAATGGTTCTGCCATTTTGGTTTGTGATGACCTGATGTAATAATAAGATGGCAGGAGGGAATACCCCACACCTAGAGTTTGGCACTTTTAAGTGTTACTGTTATACTGGGAGCTGCTTTACAATTTGTCAGATTTGTTAATATAGATATTAATGTTTGATTTGCATGCGTACATGTTCATGTGTACGTGCCTGTATTTAGATAAACTGTGTTTTGGAATTATGAAAATTCAATACTAAAAATTATATGTATTATTATTATTATTATTACTACTAACACAAGGATAATAATCTGGGTATGATGAAAATAAACCATCTGGTCTCCTGTGACATTTTGGCTGATGGTGACCACAGCGTTGCAACCTCTCCAGGTTCCAACAACAATAAACTCTCTGATTCTTATTTCAAAAACAAAAAAAAATCTTTGTCTTTCCTAATTTCCAATAATATTGAATGATTTGAGTGTGGTCTGGCCTCCACTCAAGGATGGTAGCAGCTCTTGTTAAGTTTGTTAATGATAAACGTTTGTCTTCTGACTGAACACTCTTTGACCCAAATACCGCCTCTGACATCACAGATCACCACGTCCTTTGAAACGGACTAGAATGCAGCGCTGGACACTAACAAGGTGCGCTTACTTTACCTGTCCTTATTACTGCACTTAAGGACATTTCTCAAGTATCTGTGCTCACTTAACTATTTCCTTTTTTACTTTTATTTTTACTTTCACTCCCCTACATTTAAAAGGTAAATGGGGTTAAATGAGGGACTTTTACTGGAGTAATATTTGATCAGGGTATCTGTACTTTTACTCAAGTAAAGGGTTTGTGTACTTTGGCCACCACTGCTAGAAAGTGCACCCGGCACAGAAATGGAAGCGGAGCCAATGAAACAGTGTGAGACACTGGGCTGCTCTCAGACGGCTGCTCTCAGGACTGCTCTCAGGCGCTGCTCTCAGACGGCTGCTCTCAGACTGCTGCTCTCAGACGGCTGCTCTCAGACTGCTGCTCTCAGACTGCTGCTCTCAGACTGCTGCTCTCAGACGGCTGCTCGTAACCTGCTGCGGCTTTAGACGCGGCTTATTCACAGAATCTCTTAATCCCCTACGCCCCCCCTGGAGGGGTCAACAGGGGGCTCACAACCGGGACGGGCCCAAAATAGAAACAAAGTGGTGGAACCTTTCCAAACAGAACCCCCTTCGTTTCGGTCAGCTTTCCACAATTGGGCACAATAACATTTTTTCAAGAGTGGGGTAGCGATGTGTCAATTTATTGTGCCCTGTACACAATTTGGGTGTTTTGCGAATGGAGGTCTAGGTTTTGGTGGTGTACAATTCCCAGTGCTAAGAAATGTTTGTGCTCACCCCATGTTTAATCAGTTTCTGGTTTTTGTTTTGTTTTTATTTGTTTAAAACTACAGACTGGTTTGGAAAAGGAAAATCCCAGATTGCAGCAAAATTAATAACCAATTAATGTACGACTCAGAGCAGTGAAGCTGAAATCTGGGCTTCCATCAACATGCAGATAACCGCCAAAATAAAGGTAACACCTGTATTTTACCTGTGTTTTCTATTTGGTGATTTCCAATCATTTTTTGATTTCTATTTGGTGTTTCATAGAATATTGTGGGACTCATTCACCTTTTCTTAAATATGTAAAGGAAATGATGAATATCAATTAATAATGACCCTCTCCTCCAATTCCCACTTTCTCTCACCTTCACATTCTTACAGGAATCATGTCTGTAAATTGTCTGTCCCCCCACCCCCCCAACGCTGTCCCCCCACCCCCCTCGCTCCAACATTACACAAGAGCACAACATTATACAACATTACACAAGAGCACATTGGAATTATAATTATTGCCTCATCCATTGAGAAAATGCTAATTTTTCTGTTCTGTTCTTGTACCATCACACACTTCCCATCAAGCAGACATTTGGGAAGTTTTTTGGAAGGATATGGGGGGGGGTTGGTAACTCTATAAATCTACTCTCTGTTGGTGTGTCCGTTAAAATGTTACAGGTGTTTTTCTGGCAGCGTATAATCTTAGAGGACGTAGGGTACGCCAGTACGTCTCGTTCAGCGCAGTGAAGTCTCTTCATGGGGTGTTGAGCCGATTGTGAGCTGATGTGAAATGAGACGATCATTCAGCACCATTATGCAACAATCGGCATCGACCCTGTCTTATAAGGGTGTGAGTGCACCCAAACCATGGCAGGGAAATGCACCCCACACCATTACAGAACCACCAGAACCCTCCACTCCACACCATCACAGAACCCTTCACTGTTTGAACACCTGTTATGTTTTAATGTGTTTGTTCACTACTTGTAGCTTTAGTACATTTATTTAAAAAACTTGTTGACAAAAAACATTTAGAAAAAAAAATCCTCAACCACTGTTTTCTTGCTCTACGGAATTTGTATAAGTAGGGTCACAAGGACTTCTGGGAATGACAAGCATGGGTGAACTGTGTGTCAACACACGTTGTGATTTTCTGTCCTGCCAAGTATTTGAGAACACATCCAGGGAATCTCTCTGCAAACTCATTCTCGCGCACTTGAGATCTGGCGCAGCCACTAACATACGCACTCCTCTGCATTCTAAGTAGTGTGCGGCCACAAACATACGCACTTTAATTAGAAAAAAGTTCAACAACCTTTATTTTAAGCAACATGCCACAAACTCTGTCAATTCTGGAAGGGCTGTGATTGTGTAAGTCCTGTGAACCAAACGTGAGGAAGTGAATCCCCCACTTCCTGTTGCACAACACACAGCCCTTCTCTCAGTGGAGTTGCTGACAGTGTTATACAGAAATGAGTCTGTCTTCTGACGAGGCGAAACTGAAGACACAATATTCCCGTTTCAGAATGCCCGGCCTGCTGTGCTCACAGCTTCAGTTTCTGGGCTGTTTGTCTCTTAAGTGCACAGAGCTATTCTCTGCTTGGCTGGTGATGACGCATCCAGCACAGTATTATAGGAATAATAACGAAAGCAGCATTACTGGACTTAAGAAATTGAATAAGCGCTCTGTTTTGTCATTTACACGCTGGCAGACATGGAGATGGGAAAACATCAGGTAAAAAAAACAATCAGGTCCCAGAATAAAAACCATCAGCCAGCTGGGAGCCTCTTCCATTCCCAGTGTTGGGACCCACAATGCACTAGACATCATCTTCCATTAATGCATACATTACCACACACTGCTGTGTTTTAGCCAATACCCACGCAGTGATGTACAGTATGAGCACAAGCACTGCCTGCCCCTCTCTCCATGCTGGAGCCAAACCCAGCACAGCTTGCCTGGGAGCGTCGTTCCTGGGTAGGTAACCGTGCCAAGGTCGCGCCAAGGTCGCGCCAAGGTCGTGCCAAGGTTATGCCAAGGTCGAATCTCCATCAGCACGAGGAACTGGCCACACAAACACTGCCCACCAACAACATAAGTGCAGCGAGTTCTTTCTTTGAATTTGAAAAGACTTTGGAGATTTTTTGCTTTTCAGTTTTGGGTAAGTTCCTTTTCTTTTTCCCCTTGGAACCTGTATGCATCGTTGTTTGTGACCGTTTTCTAACGTGCTGTTTTTGTGGCCGTCCTTGTGGAAAGTGTGTCGTTGGCCCTGTTTGTGCGCATGGATGTCTTCCCTTCCTTTGGTTGACAAATAAAATATCAATCAGAGCTGTGGAGCTATTCACTAGTTTTATAAATACCTTTTAATATTTATATTTATAGACATTAGCTAGGTTACCACCCTTGGCTCAAATTCTGACAGGAGCATTCTCCAGAGGGAGCTTTAACAGATAAAAAGTGGATATGCACATCCTGCTGTGTGTTGGCTTTGGGGTTTTCTTAGTTGATCAGTTTCAAAGACGACTCAATAATTGGTGACTGATTAGGAGACACACTTGGGAACATTGTTCAACAGTGTTTATTACTGAGTAAAATGTCCTTCTGCTTGAAGCTGTTTTCATAACTCGCCTTCAGTAGTGTTAATTTAACTCCTAGAATTGATCCCTTTTGTGAAGAAAATTTGACATACATATTTTGAAAATATGCTATACAGTAACCATAATGAAAACAATGATGTGAAACAATGTGTGTACTGTGTTAGTCAACATTTGCCTCTGGGTTTGAGTGTGTGCAATTATGTATGTTTGTTCCTGTGCGTGTGATGTAGTGTGTGAGTGTGTGTGTGTGTGTGTGTGTGTGTGTGTGTGTGTGTGTGTGTGTGTGTGTGTGTGTGTGTGTGTGTGTGTGTGAGAGAGTGAGTGTGAGTGTGTGAGTGTATGTGTGTGTGTGTGTGTGTGTGTGTGTGTGTGTGTGTGTGTGTGTGTGAGTGTGTGTGTGTGTGAATGTGAGTGTGTGAGAGACAGTCGATGCTGATTGGACGAAGTATCCCTGCTCCTCTCTGCAGTTCTGTTCGCAGCCAGCAGAGGGCAGCAGTAGACCCTGGGCTCAGCTCTCTGTCTCTGTTTAAATGTAGAACTCCTGCTCCTCCTCTGCAGGTGTGTCCTGGGGGCCGTTGAGCTCCGCCCCCGTTCCCAACCTGCCGTCTCCCACGGTGACGGGGAAACAGTCACTGTGGGGCCGGGGCCGGGCCGGAAGGAGGGCGTGGCTGAGATGGAGTGGCTTTTCCGCAGTGGGGCGGGGCAGGCCGGGTGGGACAGGCCCTGGTATGAGGCGTGGGGGTCCCGGGGGGGCGCGGAGAGGGCGGGGCAGGGGCGGGGGCGGGGGCGGGGGCGGGAGTAGGCCGAGACCACGGAGAAGTCCACCGCCCCGCTGTCCACCATCTTACCCGTGTCCACGTCCGTCTCCACGGCGCCCACTAGCGCGTCGACGTTGAGCCGGAAGGGCGGGGCCAGGGCGGGAGAGGGCGGGGGAGGGGGCGGGGCAGGGGGCGGGGCTGAACAGAGAGCGAGCCCGGGGGCCAGCCCACCAGAACCGGGAGGCCTCTGGGTCCGTCTCACGGGCCTGGGACAGGTCTGGCTGGGACGCCTGGTTCTGCTGCCGCGCGCGGTGGGAGGAGCTGCGGGAGCGGCGGGTTCGGTAGGAGGCGGGGCCACGCCCATATAGGGAGCAGGGGCGGGGTCAGGTGTGCAGGGGGAAGAGTTCACCAGCAGGTCGTCGAACTGGCCAATGGTGTGCCTGCGTCTACAGTGGGCGGAGCCTCGAACCTGCAGCCGTGAGACAAGAGGTTGGATTACACAACATGCTATTTTCACCTTATTTATATATTTATATACTGGAGAACAAGTCTTTGTTTAAAACTTTAAAACCAATCCTTTTTTTGTTTGAACCAATTTAATTATATTGTCATTGTAGCCTCAAAATAACCGAGGGAGAAATTAATTTATGGTGCCGTTTCATTTTTAGGATATTGAGTTTGTGGTGTGTCTGTCCGTCCTGTGTGTGTGTATGTATGTGTGTGTGAGTGTATGTGTGTCTGTCTGTCCTGTTTTATCCGAGTCTCAAAGGCTCCTCATGTGGTGAATACAGGAGGCAGGAGCACATGAAACATCCTGACATCCTGACACCAGAGACACAGCAACAGAAGAGAAGGTTCATAGTGCCTCAGGGAAACACACTCACTCATACACTCACACACACACTCACATGGTCAGGTTCATACAGCCCAAAGGCTAATTTCACTACAGCCAATCACAGAATTTATCCATTCCACATCCTGTCTTCTACACCAAATATGACTTTCTCTTTCCTCTTCTATCTCACCGGCCCTGAAATCACGGACACACAGTGCGAGAATCGTCGGTAGTCCTGACTGCACCATCGCAGGTGACCCCTGGTTCAGGACCCCCCCGGTTCAGGACCCCCTTAGAGAATGATTGGGATGGGGGCCCCCAGCCACCATTAAGGGGAGTGACCCCTGGCCCACTGGGAGGGACCCTGGGTTTATGGGCCGGAGAGGCAGCTGGAGAAGGCATTAGCCGCTACGCTAGCAGCAAATTCAGACATCACTCACTCTCCACCCCATGTGTGAGTGTGTGTGTGTGTGTGTGTGTGTGTGTGTGTGTGTGTGTGTGTGTGTGTGTGTGTGCATGTGTGTGTGTGTGTGTGTGTGTGTGTGTGTGTGTGTGTGTGTGTGTGTGTGAGTGCGTGCATATGTGTGAGTGTGTGTCTCTCTCTCTTCTCTCTCTCTCTCTCTCTCAGAAGGTGAATGAACGCGTGTGTCGGGTCGTGACTGGGTGACCAGTTGGCTCTTCTACAGATGCTATTTCAAGTGGTGACATCATCACAGGAACCGGATCTGATTGGTTCCACCCGATACTTTCAGGTTTGTGTCACGGTCGTTTAGAGGACGTTTGAAGGACAGGGAGACAGAACACATACATACACACTGGTACACACACACTCTCTCTCCCTCTCACACACCCACACACACACAGACACACAGACACACACAGATAGAGGCAGCCAGAGCCACACCAGGGAGTGGAAGTCTCTGGAAAAGAAAGCAGAGGGGAGGAGGGCTGAGGGAGGGCAGGCATGGCTCACTCTTAATGGAGTGTGGAGAGACTCACCATCCAAAGAAGCAGAAACATTTTATACCTGTATCTTCAGCCAAACTCACACACACACTCACACTCATGCATACACACTCACACACACACACACACACACACACACACACACACACACAGTCAGAAACACAGATACACATATGTATGTATACTGTATATACACAATTACACTCACACACACACACACACACACACACACACAGAGGGAGAAGTCTGCTGTAAGGCCTGTAGAGGGCGCTCCCCCTCGCACTGAAAGGTGTTGCTGTCCTGCCTGCTCGGTATCTCTCCCACAGACGCAATCCTCCCCCGAGATCGGTCACGCCAGCCTGGTGCTGCGAACTCGATCTGCGTGAACGTGAAGCACGTCGACTGCGGTGCCAAAGAGCGACCCCAAGGTCTGTGAACGCGCTGCGGGAATCACAACTCATCTCACGTTCTCCGCAGCGAGCCAACGAGCGAGCGAAACCCGATCTCCGGGGGAAAAGAGCGAGGATCCTGCTCATGGGCGGAGCTTCAGCTTCAACTGCCAATCACTGACTCACATGCAGCGGTGGACGCTAACAAAGTACATTTACTTTACTTTTACTCATTACTGTACTTGTAAATTACATTTTTCAAGTATCTGTGCTTACTTAAGTATTTCCATTTTTACTTTTATTTTAACTTTCACTCCCCTACACTTCAAAGGCCAAATGGGGTTTAAATGTAAGACCTTTTACTTTCACTGGAGTAATATTTTATTTTCACTTTTACTCAAGTAAAGGGTTTGTGTACTTAGGTGTACTGTTCAAATGCCACTGATCTCCATCAATCCCCACTGGGGCCACATATACTGAAAAAAGTATACATTCACTACTGTATTAGGAGTCGTTTCTCTTTGCAGATAAAATGCCTGGAACTGATAAATGGCATATATTATATTATTCATCCACCACTGTTCAAATGCCACTGATCTCCATAACCAAAGATGGGCCCCCGTTCCCCCCACGCACACTCTTTTGATCAGCCTATGTATTCTCTTACAATGTTACAGCAGAGTTGTGCGTGCCTGCCCCCTCCGTGCCCCCCCCCTCCGTGCCCCGCCCCCCGTCCCCGCCCCTCCGCCCCCCCTCCATGCCCCGCCCCCCCTGTGCCCCGCCCACCTGCAGCAGGATCTTGTTCCCGTCGTAGTCCTCGGTCTGCCAGCGCCGCTCGCTCAGCGGGGTGCAGGGGCGGGGCAGCAGCGGCACCAGCGCCCCCACGTCCCGCACGCGGAACTCCACCAGGGCGGCGTGGGCGGGGCCGGGGTCTCGCCCGCGCGGGAGCCTCCGCAGGCACAGCTGCACCTCCGTGCCCGGGTTCGAGTACACGGCGTACAGGCAGGAGTCGTCGCGCCGCCGGGCCAGCGGGCGGCGCAGCAGCAGGCCGTACAGCCGCACCGCGTCGGGGAACGTGTGGTGCCGGCAGAACACCGTGAAGCGCACCGTCGCCCAGGCGGAGAGCGCCGGGCCCACGGCCCACAGAGGGGTACCGGGCCCCAGCGTGAACCCGCCCTGCCCCCGAGGGAACCCGTCCTGCCCGCCGGGGTCCAGAGAGAACCCGTCCTGCCCCCTGGGGTCCAGAGTGAGCCCGTCCTGCCCCCTGGGCCCCAGAGAGAACCCGTCCTGCCCCCTGGTGAACCCGTCCTGCCCCCTGGGCCCCATAGTGAGCCTGTCCTGCCCCAGAGAGAACCCGCCCTGCCCCCTGGGGTCCAGAGTGAGCCCGCCCTGCCCCCTGGGCCCCACAGTGAGCCCGCCCTGCCCCCTGGGGTCCAGAGTGAGCCTGTCCTGGCCGCCGGGCCCGGTGCTGACCCACTCCGCGGGGTGGTAGCGCCAGGGCGGGCTCTGCAGGGCGCGGTGGAGCCGCTGGAGCCCCTCCCTCACTAACAGGGTGACGGTCAGCGCCGGCTGGGCGGGGCGGGGCCGCGGCGGGGGGCGGGGTTTGGGCCGCGGGCCCCAGGCTCCGTGCTCGGACACGCAGACGAGACGCAGCTCCCTGTGGACGCAGGACAGGAGGGCGTCGGCCGCCTGCTGCAGGGGCTTGGAGCGGCCCGGCTCGGCGATGATGTGAACGCTCACCAGGAACGGGTCCTGCAGGGACCCCACAGAGAGCTCACCTGAGAGAGAGAGAGAGAGAGAGACCGGGCTACTAAACTATCACATAGAGATGAGCGTGTGTGTGTGTGTGTGTGTGCGTGTGTGTGTGTGTGTGTGTGTGTGTGTGTGTGTGTGTGTGTGTGTGTGTGTGTGTGTGTGTGTGTGCGTGTGAAGTGCTGTGAGAACAGGGTTGTGTATGTATGTGTGTGTGTGTGTGTGTGTGTGTGTGTGCATGTACTGGATCTGGACACACATCTCCCGGCCTGCTGTTTGGGAGGCAGACGGGATCATCAGTTCAGTCATGCCCACAAACACACTGCTGCAAACACAGATTCATCCTCTCCAATCTCATTACCCTGCCTGTCCCCCCCCCCCCCATCCCTCTTTCCCCTGTGTATTATAAGCCTTGAGCCCTTCCCTTGCATGTAGTGATCTGGAGTGGTCTGGAGCGATCTGGAGTGATCTGGAGTGATCTGGAGTGGTCTGGAGTGATCTGGAGTGATCTGGAGTGGTCTGGAGTGATCTGGAGTGGTCTGGAGTGATCTGGAGTGATCTGGAGTGATCTGGAGATAACGTGGTCCGAGGGTCCAGGAGTCACAGGTCAGGGAAAATGCTGTTTATTTTTGTTCGTTCCAGAAATGTTGACCTGTTCACTGGCACTCTCTGATAAAGTTATTTGTTTAATATATATATATATATACACGGTAACTCGTGCAATAAGCAAGACAAAGTGATCTGCGTCTTTGAGCCTGATGGAGAACGTGTGTCATTAGCATTGGGCAAAAAATGAAACTGATCCTACCTTCTTTTAAAAGTAAAGTATCAAAAAGAAAATGGCGCCTCGGTGCCTCACTGTCCCACTCGAGTCTGATGACATCACATGCAGCGCCGTGGAATTAGCATAATTAACCCTAACCCACCCTCTCCTGTCTCCCCCTCATTCTTCCTCAACGAGAGCCAACGATTTACACCATAAATAACACAACAGGATCCCATTAGACTCAATATCTTCCACAATAATATTATATATATATATAATAATTCCATAATAATAGAAATGACGGATGTCCTTTTCCTACTGCAGATCTTCTGTCTCAGGGTCTCAGTTTGCTGTAGAGCTGAGGTTCTCAATCCTGGTCCTGGAGGGCCGCAGGGTATGCTGATTTTTGTTTTCACTTCATAATCCGCAACCAATTTAAACACAAAAAAAACAGGTGAGGTGAGTTCACTGTGTAATCAACTGCTTTAATTTATCAATTAAGTGCTGAGAAACAACGAAAACCAGCACACCCTGTGGCCCTCCAGGACTAGGATTGAGAACCCCTGCTGTAGAGTGAAGGAGTGAGACTCAGACGCCACTAGCGTGCAGCATCTCTCTGGGAAACACAGCAGCCATTTTGGAGCAGGATACTCACCACACTCTGGGGGGTTATTAAGCCAGTTAAACTGGGGGCAGCTTAGATTACCATATTAGGTTGCCAGATTGAGAGAGGGGGTTGGGGTATTTGACCAGGACACCAGGTGAAGTTCATACTCTTACCGCTTGTTACGCTAACGGGAAACTTTCCCCCCTATACACACCATCGCCCCCAAGGGTTCATTTGAGGGTTTCTGTGCTCCTTAGAAGGGAGTCTATCGACAGCCCCCTCCCCCCCCCACGATTCCCAAAATGATGAGGTATTAAGATCAAGGAGGGGATCATCGGCGGCCTCAGGGAGATTAGCTTTGACCCGGAGGATGGGCGGCGGGCTCGATAGGGGAGAGAGAATCTAAATAAATAGAGACTTGAGTTGGCTACTAAATTGGGAGAAAAACAGGGGAGAAATTTGAAACAAATTCCCTTGTTGCTACTAGTTTAAAATAGAAAACAAACACACAAAAACAGACTTGTTGCTAGGGAGGGGAACTAGTTTGGGGGCAAATGAAAACAAACACACAAAAGATGGGCTTTTGTAGCTAAAGAAATATAACAACAAGCAACATCACCTTATCGTCCTTTTGTTTGAAACTGTCACTGTTACTGACATGGGTGCTGCTGCCATAGATAAATACTTTCTGATACAGATGTTCAAGCTCTGTGCCGATTCACTCTGCATGTGAAGCCCATTGGCTGTCCCATCTCACACCTATAGCCCTCATCTCCTCGGCGGTTAGCCCTGATGTCCTGACGTTGTTGCGACTCTGCCCACGGCTAGCAGCGTAAAAACAACAGAAGGTCAATCCGATGCGTTTACTGCTAATTCGGGTCTCAACAACAAAAATATGTGGCTGCAACAAACCTGGAACCTGCAACCTATAATTATCTAGTCAACCTGGTTCCAGTTCTGCGGGAGGAAGAAGAGTATTTAATCTCTACTAGGTTTACGGTGCACTAGAATTTAGCAATGTAATAGAATAGAAGCCAGTTGCATTGTGGTTGTGAGGAAGACGCAGTCGTCTGCTCCAGCTGTTGCGTTCCAGAGACCATTAAATCTCATGTGATGAAATACATAACATTACAAGCATTTAGCAGACGCTCTTATCCAGAGCGACTTACAGTTTACATTTCTTTACATACATTTATACAGCTGGATAATTTTTACTGAAGCAATTCAGGTTAAGTACCTTGCTCAAGGGTACAACAGCAGTGTCCCACCTGGGGATTGAACCTGCAACCTCTGAGTTACAAGCCCAGCTCCCTAACCATTATACCACACTGCTGCCAGATATACCACAGTGGCTCCTCCATGTTTCAAATCCTGACTGTTGATTGGCCACTTACGGTCGTGTAATTTGAATAAGCCTTCCTCCGCTTTAATGTGGTGATGCGCGTTGGCGTGTGGTGTGTTTGTGTGAAACCACACGGGAAAAATCTCACTGACTGGTCTGGAACATCAATAAAGGTTTTAGAAAGAGAGAGGGAGAGAGAGAGAGAGAATAAAAAAACAATACAAACTTCACAGTCTGAGTTAATCTCTCCTCTCTCCTTAAGTATATGCCCTGTTAGTTTATCCTCACAGAAAAAGGGCCAGTTTCCCCTTCCCCAAAAGAACAGGTAAATGATCTTACCCATAATTCACTGGAATAGTGAGAATTTGCAGGGGCTGCCAAGAGCTGCGTTTGCTGTTAGGCAGCCTTGAGCTCAACGAGAGAATCAATCTGCTGGCTGTAGCGACAGATGGACTTGCAGTATGGCCATCAAATCACTGTGCACCCCCCCCCCCCCCCACCCCTCCTTCACATGAGCCTGGAGCTTCCAGATTACATCTCCCTGAGAACTTTCAGATCTCAAACAGTGTAGTGTGGTGTTATGTTTTAGTGTGAGAATGGTACAGTTTGAAACTCTGTAGCTAACAGCGTAACCAGTGCTTAATTTGTGCCAGGGCTAGCCAGGCCGATTTTGCGCCCCGGCAAATGTCTTACTCAGAATCAGAGCCCCGGGCTCATAAATATCTAAAGTGTGACGACAATGCGAGTTGAGCCCCGGCATCTCTTATTTTACAAACTAAGCACTGAGCGTAACACAGTACAGCTCCACACTGCATCCAGATATCTGTATCGCACTGCTCTGTACCTCAGTGGCACAAAATGCAGAAAGTAAAAAAAAGAATCTCTTTCTGTCTCTCATGGCCCGGTGCTCTCTCCACTGTCAGGGCCGAGGAGAGCGAGGGGGGACAGCGAACACGTTGATGGTGTGTTTGAAGGCTGTGTTCTTCCACACTGCCCCGCAGAGCCAGCAGGAGTTCAACAGGAAGTACGGGAAAAGGCGTGTCCGTGGCTCGGCACTTCCTGCGGGTGGAGTCGGGATAACGCGGTGTCCCAGAGCACAGATGAACGGCCTGATATTGGACACAGTCCCACCACTGTGACCCTGACTGGACCTGATGCTGTAACATGGGGGCATTCAGCACAGGACATAAATACACGCACACACACACACACACACACACACAGAGGCTTGTGGACTGACGGACAGATCAAACAAGTGTGATGTCATTAAAGGAAACACAACAGAAGGGGTGATTAGACTTTCACTCCTCCTGGGCCGTGAAGGAGAGGAGAGGAGAGGGGGAACAGGAGAGGAGAGGAGAGGGGGAACAGGAGAGGGCACAGATACTTACTGCTGCCAGATGACATGGGGCTACAGTCAGACCTGCAGAGAGAGAGAGAGACAGTGTGGTTCAGTTCATACTCTCACAGTTAAATGATTTAATGGTTGATTCTCACAGGTCAGAGAAGTATGTATATAAACAGTGAGGGCGGTTGGCTAGGTTACACATCTGGGTGGCACACGCACCATTAAAGCATGAACGCGCTCCTGAGGGGCTCAGCTGGTAAAGGCGCTCACCGCGGGCGCAGGTTCGAGCCTGGCGTAATCTCACAACATCACCGAGCTGTTTACTCAATGAGCCAGCCCACCTCCCACGTGGCCGGACAGAACCCAAACCGGGCCGGGCCTCTGACAGGACGTTCGTGTTCTGAGCACAGAGCTGCACCTGAAGGGGGCCGGGAATACGTGGCCATCGGGAGGGCTGGTCGATGTACAAACACAACAAGCGCTCGCTAGGACCCTGCCTCTCAGAACTTAACAACATAAGAATACATAGTGAGGAGAACGGGCCGTTCAGCCCATCTAGGCTCATCATGTCCTAATCTAAAGAGTATCTAGTACTGCATCTAGCCTGGACCTGGATAGCCCAAGTGTTTCTGCCTCTACTACCCGACCTAGCAAGCAAAGAATTATATCTGGATCGTCACATGCGCTGCAGCAAAGCAACTGAATAGAATAATGATACTAATCCTTATCATTCAGTCTGTGTTATTTTTCTTAACTTGAAGCCTTTGAAAAAGGGAGTCTACTCTCCCCACCCCCAGGGACACAGGGAGGGTGCTTGGGCAGAATGGGGCAGGACAGGAGAGGAACACCAAAATGAACATTGTTAAAAAGCTGTACAAAATCATTTGAAGGCCACAGCCTGTAATTTCTCACTTTTTCTTTAATGACAGAAAAGGCCTACCCGTTGGCAGTGTGTTATGTTGTATTGTATGTTGTGTGTGTGTGTGTGTGTGTGTGTGTGTGTGTGTGAGTGTGAGTGTGAGTGTGAGTGTGAGTGTGAGTGTGAGTGTGAGTGTGAGTGTGAGTGTGAGTGTGAGTGTGTGTGTGTGCGTGTGCGTGTGCGTGTGCGTGTGTGTCTGTGTGTGTGTGTGTGTGTGTGTGTTCTTTATGGTCACCCAAGTGTGCAGCCCTGACTGTAGTGCAGGAGTTACAGGCCCTAGGGGAGAGCGTGAGCAGGCCGCAGGGCAGACGGATCTTTGTTACAGAACGCTCTTTTCTCTGGTGAAAACTCGCCGTGGGTCTGTAAGGCAGCCCGGGCATAAATCTGTTTCCTCAGGAAATCCTCTTATCACTCGAGTCCTCTCAGAAATGCAGTTTAATCGCTGATCTCTGTGTTCTGTCACAGTGTGGATAACGCAGGAAACCCTGGGGACGGGGAGCTGACCTGCCAGTGGCCTCCGCGGTGAGTCGAGACCGTTTGTATGAAGAAAAAAACGAGGAAAACCGAAAACCTTGGTCTCCCTGTGAGACCGAGAAGGAGCCAGACAACTTTATGTTTTCCTTGGCCTGCAATTGACCCTTTGTAATGTTCTGTCTCTCAGGTCCATCTCTCTCTCTGTCTCTCTCACTCCCTCCCTCTTTCTCTCTCTCTCTCTCTCTCTCTGGCTGTGTTCGAAACCGTTCTCTATTCCCTAAATAGTGCACTATATATAGTGTGTTGAACAAATTGGCGAACACACTATATAGTGCACTATTTAGGGAATAGGGAACGGTTTCGAACACAGCCTATCTCTCAAGCACACACCATGACATCAGGAGGTGTGTCATATCCTGGATGATTGACAAGTGAATGGAGATCAGTGTTCCATGTCTGCTCTCCTGTGTGAGGTCACAATGGCAGTGAGGGTCCTGTCTGCTCTCCTGTGTGACATCACAATGGCAGTGAGGGTCCTGTCTGCTCTCCTGTGTGAGGTCACAATGGCAGTAGCAGCAAGAGGCATTTCCTGTGATGGGGGGGGTCTCCCTGTCACTCGAGCATAAGCTCCGCCCAGGTCTTGATTTGCACACCAGTTCCAATTTGCTCCACCATATTGAATCATATTCCAAAAACTGTAGAAGGCGAAGCAGAGAGAGGTAAGTGGACATGCCCTAAAGTTTGTTTTGTCTTAATCTGCCCCCTTCCAGCAAGTGTGAGAAAGTGCAGACTTCCCAGCACCAGAGAAAAGGTGACGATACATAGGCTATAGAGTCCGTTCAGCAGCTTTCTGGACCAACCAATGGAATCACCCGAAACCGTGTGAGCTAATCGATTCTGGTGCGGAAAAAAACAACACTGCATTCATGGCTGTGACGAATGTTAAATAATGCAGTAAAAGTCTATTTATTTTGCGTAAGCCACGTAGAAATTCTGCTCCTCGGCTTTGTTACACACACGTGCAGGATGCATTCTGGGACTTTGAGTCAGCATCACAGCCCCATACGGAACCTTTAAGAGGATTCACGAGAATCGTAACGTGCCTTAAAGGTTCGAGAGCAGCGAGGACACAGGAGAATCGGACCCAGAGCCCCCTGCGATTATCAGCCCACATTCCAGCTCTTTAAAGTCCAGAGCACACTCCGGTTCTGACTTCAAAAAGCTTGATTATCGCTTTATCTTTACACCCCATTAACCTAATCAGTGCATACGTTTCACTGTTAAATGTTACAACGAAAGAAAAAAAAGTCCTGCAGTCTGGGGTACTGTCAGTGCGTGGCTATCACCAGACCCAACTGCATTCTGGGAAACCCTTTCGCTCAAGCAGATTGGCCTCTGGTGCCGGTGGACACTACCCCAGATCCACCAACAGCTGTCCAGCTCTGAGGCGCTGTCCTCTGATTGGGTGAATGAAACGACCCCTGGCCCTCAGCCTTGTTGCCCAGACGGTTTTCTGACTCGCCACAGATACTCTACAGTAACCAGACGGTCAACTCCTACATTTTGTTCTCTCTACTTGAGCGCCAGTGTAGTGTAATGGTTAGGGAACTGGGCTTGTAACTCAGAGCAATGTTTGTCTCCTCCGAGACGGAACTCGCCCAGCCCTGTTTACGAGGTTGCTTCTCGGTGAGCTCGTGCCAGCTCTCCCTCCCCCTTCCCCCTGGGGTAGACAGCCCACTGTACCGTCTGGTACAGTCGGGTTTCAAACCACGACCGTGATAGGCAGCTCACACTCGTAAAGCACCAGCCAACATGGGTGCGTTAGCGCGCTACGCTAATCGGAGGCCCCCTCTCTACTCCTTCACTACAGGAGGTTATGTTTGGTAACGGCACTTCCTGATGCTGTATTACAGTTTATGAATATTTCACCAAGAGATGTGCCCAAGGGACAGACATCCATTGCTTCTGGTATTGGCATTTTTACAGTTTAAGCATTTAGCAGACGCTCTTACCCAGAGCCACTTACAAGATGTGCATTAATACATGGTAAGAACAATCATAGTTTGCGCAAGAGATCAGTGCAGTAATACAGCGATAGACATCATTGTGGGCAGCTGCGTACCACACCTGTAACACTGGGAAGGAAAAGGTTAGTATGTTTTTTTTAAAGGAGTAAACAAGTATACATATACAAAAAGTATTGAACAAGTAGGCAGTGGTGATGACAATTGGCTAGATTCAGTGGTAGTGGAGTCTGAAAAGGTGGGTTTTGAGTCTCTTGCGGAAGAGCGCAAATAAAATATGGACCTTTCAGCTCCAGCGGTAGACAGACAGAACTATCAGTGCTAAGAACACGGAGCAGAGTATCTGGTCAGCCTGCAGAATCTGTGCTCAAGCAGCCAGATCACACAGGCACGACTTTCACTGCTCTGAGGACACATTCATTCCCTTCTCTCCCTGTGCCCCCAGGGGATTACGGGGAAAGTCCTCAGCGATCGCACATCAGGAGGAGAACTGAGCGATGCTAACGTGCTAACATGCAAACGCAACGAGAGGTTCGCCGGGACCCCGTCACTTGGTAGCTGACTTCCTGCGGGGATCTGGAGATCGTCACGGTAACGAGGTGCGTGCGCAACGATTCTGTCTCCATTCTGTCTGATCTGAATGGGGCTCTGTCCTCTCAGCGATGGCACTGACTGTCACAGCAATGACTCCGAGTGGAGAGAGAGAGAGAGGCTGTTTCACTGGAGATGAGCTAAGCACTGACACCACACACACACACTCTCACACACACACACACACACACACACTCACACACACACTCACACACACACAAAGTGTAGAAGACACCACTGACGATGGACTAGCATGCAACAGTGTATTTAGTAAACTAGATTTGGCTGATAGTGGGGCAGGCCCATAACAGCCCCCATTAAGCTTCAACTCCTGGGACAAACGGGCTCTTTGTCAAGTCCAGCAAAAACTTGTTATCTTAAAACCAATCTCAGTGAAACCTTCGAGCTCCGATATCCATTAACCTCGGGGTCACTTCCCACTTCTGTGCTTCTGTGTTCAGTTCAACTTCAGGTAATTAACTTAACAAAGTAACACCGTCACCGTTTGCACTGCGTTGCACCCTATCATCCTATGAGTGCAGCCCCCCCAGCCACAGCCCGCCCTATCAGGTCAGCCACCCAATCTAGGCCCACCAATAGGATTCTCCATCTCATTTAAATAACAATTGTTGGTTGTGAGACAGCTTGAACGCCAGGCAATAAGAGTATAGAATGCACCAAAGGAATAATACATACGCCATTTAGCAGAGGCTTTTATCCAAAGAGACTTACAGTAGTGATATGCATACATTTTTCAGTATATGTGGGCCCCAATGGGAATCGAACCCACAACCTAAGCATTGTCAGTGCAATGCTCTACCTACTGAGCCACACAGAACCACGCTCTACCTATTGAGCCACACAGAACCACGCTCTACCTACTGAGCCACACAGAACCACGCTCTACCTACTGAGCCACACAGAACCACGCTCTACCTACTGAGCCACACTCTACCTACTGAGCCACACAGAACCACACTCTACCTACTGAGCCACACAGAACCACGCTCACGCTCTACCTACTGAGCCACACAGAACCACGCTCTACCTATTGAGCCACACAGAATCACGCTCTACCTATAATATATAATATATAATATAATATATTATATGCCATTTAGCAGACGCTTTTATCCAAAGCAACTTACAGTAGTGAATGCATACATTTTTCAGTACATGTGGTCCCAGTGGGAATTGAACCCACAACCTAAGCGTTGCCAACGCTGTGCTCTACCAACTGAGCCACACAGAACATAGGTAAGGGTGATATATGTGATTGATGCATGACATCACAAGCAAAGATGAGAAAATGCGTCAAAGTATCGGTTTGGAGGAAACGGACAAACGAATATGAATCCTTGGCACCTCCCCAGCAGTGCGACACCACAGAGGAAGCCGCGGTCCTCCACAGGGGATTATACACGACTGTGGACATGGTACCAGACTCCCTGTGCGATGCGGGTCATTTTATATAATATCCTAGACAATCGCCTTCGGATGGCATGCCAATCTTATGTACGACAGGGGCGTGTTGACAGAAGTGAAATAAAAGTGCATTAAGAAATAAACCTTTACCCTCCGCAAAACCATTCAACACACAAAAGTCACAAATCATTTTTCCAACTATACCTTGTAAAAAATAAAAAATAGAATCGAGTAAAATAACAATGTATAATACAGCAGCATGTGTCGAATCCCACGTGTAGCTGGTTTTGCAGAAAGCTCATAGAAATCGTAGGCTAGCCCCCATGGCAAAGAGCATATGGTGGCAATTACCTTGCAACAGATTTACATTGTTATTCCTACTAAAGTTGATTACGTTTTATGGCCCTAGAATAAACATAATATTCTGGAACATGATGTCATTCTGTGATGTGTCCACATAAGTTAACGTTCTTCGCAGACTTTGGGCCAGTTTGCTAAGAGATCCTCCTGATATTTGCCTCTTTTCGCGTGTCCGAGCCAAAACTCACAATTCGCGAGGCATAAATGCATAACGTATACAGAGGATATATGGTGAACAGACGCTAACATTTATGCTAAAACGACACGTGCCTGTCAGGTCCTGCAAGCTCCACGCGCTCACACACACTCACACACACTCACCCTGCGGTCTCGGCTCCAGAGTCCACACAATCATCTTCCGCGGAAATCTTCTCCATCTCAGATGATAAAGACATGTCACTTCTGAAGACTCTCTGTGTGTGTGTGTGTGTGTGTGTGTGTTGGGTCCTTACGTGGCTTCTCTCTCTCTATTGAAAACGAGAGCGCTAGAGAGAGAGAGAGAGAGAGAGAGAGAGAGAGAGAGAGAGAGAGAGGAGAGAGAGAGAGAGGGAGAGAGAGAGAGAGGGAAAAAAAATAACTGTTCTCCCAGTCCGTTCCTAAGCGACGCAGCGCGCGGCGTGTTCCGCTGTTCTCGCGCGCAGAGCAGGACTGCGCACCGGAGGAGCTCGCGCAACGCACCCTCGTGCCCAGGTCCCCTGCGTCATGCGCGCGGCATCGCCCGCCCGCCCGCCCGCGCGCCCAGGACGAGGCAGGGGCCAGCAGCCCTGATTAAACTGGACATCTGTCCTTGAGGAGGCCACAGGAGCTACTGAGACGAGGGGGGGAGAAAAACCGAGAAACATCTCAAATTACTGAGTTAGAAAGTGTCATTAGTGTTGGGGGGTCCAGCCTTTGTCATCGCAGTTGTGTGTTGTAATGCACGTGTCCCTGGTGTGTTTGTAGAGACATGTTGTAGCGTAGTTCTGTGGCCAGGGCAGGTATATTTGCTGCATTCCTTTTTATGTGAGGTGATAAAGTTATGGACTTTGTGAGTGGGGCGATGGGAGGTGATGTGTGTAGCGAACTTGTTTTGAAATTTAACTCACGAGTTAAGCAGTGTGGATCGGTCAGTCTACAATTATTTTAATGAGCTGCGATTTGTGTGGGGGGGGATGTTTTTATGCATTTCCCTGCTAGGAAAATAATTAAATATTCATAATAATTATAGGCTACTCGTTGTCCTTTTGTATTCGTTTTATTAACTATCACTTCTGTTGTCTTTTTTCTTTTTCTTGCACCCCTAAAGTGGTGTTTTCTGGTGGTGGTCGTTTTACGAACTACACCTAAAAATGTTGTGTTGTTGCTCACCGTCACCAATAGATGGCGCCATTCCTTTATAATTCTCGTCACAATGCGCGCCTTCCTGTCGCGTGATGCACAACTAGGAATCTTAACTCACCTGGACGTTAAAACTCTTTTCAAGCCGAGGAAAATCTCTTGTGTGCAATTCATCCCTTTTAATCTCCTCTCTAATCGCTAATCTGAACCATCCCGTCTGCTCCGTGTAAATCCAGTAATCCAACAGGAAGGAAAACTATGGAGCCCACAGCAGGTGCCTTTCAGTCCGTGTAGCTACTAATATTCATACATATCAGAATCAGAATCAGAATCAGAAACACTTTATTGATCCCCCAGGGGAAATTGGTTAAACAAGAGACCCCCTAACGGCGGGGGTTGATAGCGTAGCGGTCTAACGCACCGTATCTTAGATGGTCCGATACAGTGTGCGCTATTACGGATTCGGTTTGAAACCCGTCTCTACCAGACCGGCCCTGTTGGTCAGCCCCGATCAGTCAGGCTGCGCTTTTAAGAGCAAACTGTCCAGTGGACAGAAAGACCATAAAGATTCACAGTAACCATACGCCATTAATTCTGTTTAGTTTGCTCTGTAATGGTGTGCATTCATACCCCCTGTACTGTCACAGACACCACTCAATATTTACCCTCAGAACAATCTACTGATATTTTAACTAAATAAATCTCTTTCTGTTCATCGTTTTAGGACGAGTGTATGTTTATTTTCTCCATTCCATATTGGACTGTGCTGCCCCCTGGTGGTTAAACACACAAATTCAGCACATGGCGGTAATCCAATGCACGTGACCCAAAGCCATCCACTTGTAAAGAAAAGTAATGAATCCATTATGAAAGTTCTGCACAGTCCAACACAGGCTGGTCTGATACGGTGTGCGCTGCCTGTCAGGGACGCGGTTCGAAAGCCGTCTCTACCAGACCGGCCCTGGTCATCAGCCCTGATCCAGGGGGAAGGGGGAGATAAATAGAGGGTATAATTGGTTTCTAAGTTTCGGTTTGGTGCATGTTTGGTTCAGTTGCGCCCCCAGCAGCTTGGGACAGTGGAAGGGAGGGGGAGGGAACTAGCCCTTCACCTCTTCCTGGACTGGTTTGGACTGGTGCTGCTTCCTGCTGGTGGAATCGGAGGCATTGGCGGCTCCCCTCTGCTCCCTCTTGCGCTTGTTGATGAGCTCCGCCTCTGGCCAGAAGTCCCGTTTGGGGTTGTCGTGGGAGGGGGTATAATTAATGTAAACTAAATGCCTAAAATGCAAAATGTAATGTAAAGATCCAGAGGCGGAGCTCATCAACAAGCGCAAGAAGGAGGAGAGGAGAGCCGCCAATGCCTCCGATTCCACCATATGCACCATAATCTTTTTCCTGATGCTTTAGAGTCCTTTAATTACCATTTGGCAAACTCCAGGTGGGCTGTCATATGCCTTTCACTCAGAAGTAGCTTCCGTCTAGCCACTACCATAAAGGTCTGATTGATGGGAGTGCTGCAGAGATGTTTGTCCTTCTACCAGGTTCTCCCATCGCTGCAGAGGAACTCTGAAGCTCTCTTAGAGTGGCTGGCACAGCCGGGGCTCGAACCCAGACTGCAATGGGCAACCTGCTCTCCATCTGCCTGAGCACCAGGGGCCAGTGCATTGTGCTTTGACCACAAACCTAGAGCCCCGAGACACCTTTCATGTTTTTACAGAACATACATTTTTACAACGACCACGGATATTCAATACTGAAAACGATAACTTCTGTACTGTCTGATGTCATGTGAACACGTAGAATTCACATACTGAACTTGCAGCCACACAATATAGCCCCCAACTTGTGTTATTATTTTTATTTTGTGTTTCTTTCTCATCATCTTCTACTACTTCTTCTCCTTCTTACATTTCTTACCGATTACATCATCATAAACCCTCCGGTTCCGCAATTAATTCCACCCGTTGGTTTTTCCTGCATAGATTTGGATTTGGATTCAATACATTTTTTTAATTTTTTTTTAAGATAAATATGCTATTTGTAAAACAATTTATGAACAAGTTGTATGCCCTTTTGTATAAACAATGTAGATGCATTCTTATAAACACATAAGTCTAGTTATGTACAGCTTAATCAATCTGGCACTGGTGGCGTGCTGACTCTGCAGATGTTAAAATTTGATGTAGGTCATATTAGAGGGGCATGGGGGGCAGTGTAGTATAGTGGTTAGGGAGCTGGGCTTGTAACCGAAAGGTTGCAGGTTCAATTCCCAGATGGGGCACACTGCCGTTCTACCCTTGAGCTAAAGGTACTTAACCTGAATTGCTTCAGTAAAATATCTAGCAACATAAATGGATTTTATGTTAAAAGAAATGTAAACTGTGTAAGTCGCTGTGGATAAGAACGTGTGATAAATGCCTGTAATGTAAGGTAATTTGACCCCCAGGTGAATTAGCCCTGCGGTAGCCTACAGATTGCTATATATCCGCATGGCGTGCTTATGGAGGTATCCAGGAATCACGCACTGCTTCTACAGAATAAATCAAGTGATTGTAGATCATTACTAAATGCAAGTTCCAGGGATAAGCACTGCTGTGTAGAAAAGGCTTTGGGATACGGGCAGAATTAAGAGAATGTGCAGATATCGCGATTAAAAAGGCCTTTATTTGCGAATCCTGTGGTTAAGTAATGCGTGACTTTAAAATACTGTTGGTCAGCAGCCACCGATGTGTCAACAGCAGTGTTTATGTGAGCAGACAGCTGAATTGACTGAAGACTATGATGGCGAAATGCAGGAGTTTGATTGTTGCGTCAGATTCACAAACGTGAATGAAATATGGTTCAGGTAATGTAGCCTGATGCTAAGCTATGTTCAAAGTGTGCCAGTCCCAAGCACATAGCCTCACAGGGTCATTTGATGTGCCCTGGAAATGTGTCTGACGGGCAGTACAAGTCATTGAGATAGCTGACCTGTAGATCACCAAGTGTGGCCTAAGTACAACTGCCCAAATAAAGGAAAGGCTTGAGTAAATGAAGGGTTCTGGGAGCTCTGTTATGATGTGAGGTGCATTTTCCTAGCATGTCTTAGGTCCACTCAACCCCTTAGAGCCGCAATCCTTATGGTAAAATAAATGATAAATTAATTATAAATTAATTTTTCGCCAATGGGGCGCCCGTTCACGTGAACATTGCAGAAACCGAAATGTCTTTGAGTGTTAAAGGTTGCCAACCATAGGCCTATGCCTATTACTCTGTTGTGAAACATGCCAAGACCATTGTTATCTATCAGGATTATTTGTTCTTGTGTTTGTGGCTGTTCTTTCTCACATCAAACATGGAACTCTGTCTTTGGAGCTTTGGAGCTACGGGCGCCAAACTGTGTCAAGTTTACAGCGCACATCAACCGAGAACGGTTTGCTGAGAATGTGTACGTTTCCCTAACTTTCAGAACATCGTAGCAACGTTTTGGAAAGTTGAGGAAACGCATTCTTGTGATTTTGTCGCCACATTGTGGAGTGAGAGACCAGGGGCCTCATTTATAAAACATTCTTACGCACATATCTGATCTTAGAATGTGCGTACGCTCAAATCCACGCCACAGTTCAGATTTATAAAAACGGTCTTTGACGTGGAAATTTACTCAGCTCCACTTCACGTTCCAACTTGGCGTACGCGCGTTTCCTTGTGGCAATGTTGGAGTACTGCAGGTATTCGGAAATCTAAGAGCGCCAACATGTCGTCTGCTGCCTAATTGTTTCCTTATTATTATTATTATTATTATTATTATTAGTTAGTATTAGTTAGTATAGTAGTATAATAGTAGTAGTAGTAGTAGTAGTAGTAGTAGTAGTAGTAGTAGTAGTAGATAGTAGTAGTTGTAGATGCTGTTGTAGTTGTATTACCAGATTGAACACATTGCAAGAGGAAGAATGGCAGCATTGGCACTTCTCGAAGATATCGCCAACCGCTCAATAAGAAGGGAACGAGTTATTAGAGATCGGGCAGAATACTGTATATTATTATTACTTTGCGCATGATGACGAATGGCTGATAAGCAGGTACCGTTTGCCGAGAGCTACGCTATTAGAGCTTTGTGCCCAGATGGGCCCGAAGTGACGCATACCCGCTGAGGTGTTTTTATAAATGAGGCCCCTGGACTTGTTCCCACGTCCAGTAAGATCTGCGCTACAGTACTAAACTAGAGAGCCAGCTGGCGTTATGTCGGGACACTCAGTGATCTACATTATGCCATGTACAGACTATCAGACAAATGTCGACCCTAACATCAGCTGCACAGGACAAACGTTCTGCGTTATCGGGACTGCCGCAAAATTACCGACGCATATTTGATAGCCTACACATTTATGAATCTGTGTAGCGATTGATTGATTGATTGATTTTATTTGACAAATAAAAAATTACAAATACACAAATGTGCATACAGTACTAAAGATTTCGTCAGGATATCGCAATAAAGTCACATGACTTATTTCCATTGCGGTCATGGAGTCTGGGCTAGGAGGCAGGCAGGAAAAGGAAATGCATGTGTATGCTACTAATATCTAACTGCATTAGCTACACTAAAAACACCTAAATAAAAACATCAATATTATACACTTGTCATAGAAAAGATGATTCACTATACTAAACTAACTTACTCATCATCCATTTTTTCAGTTGTTTTTTAAAACTATTCAAAGAATGTACTTCTCCCTACTTTGCTTTTTAGATTGGGTTGTTTCAGATTAGATACACTAGCCCTCGTATTCAGGCCATGAGAGTCCCGAACATACTGAAAATACCCAATAAAATCATTTGGACATCGACCCTGTAAAATCTTATAGACCATAATAAGTTTAAACTGTTGAATTCCACCTTCAACAGGGAGCCAATTCAACTCTTTAAAATGGTTAGGGCTAATGTGTGTTCTTGGACTGAGATAAAGGACCCTCATTAATTTATTTTTGAAGCTTATCTTTTGTTCTTTTAGTTATACCACTGTACCAGGTTATGCAGATGTAATCATAGTGGCATTGAACTAATGATGTAGCTAAAGTCCTCATGGTTTCCTTATCAAGGAACTTGGATATTCTTGCCAGATACTTTGTCTTTGAATGGACCTTCCCAATGACAGAGAGGGCCATAGATCCAGCTAATGTCAGCGAACACGTTACAGCTTCCTGCTCACTGCTCACCGTTTGAGCTGTAGACTTTACACAAACGAAATTCAAAATGCTGTGGGCAAATCCGTGGCGGCTGCCGACGGACTACCTTTTAAAGTCACGCATTCCGAACGCTTTTTGTAATCACAAATAAAGGTGTAACCGATGTATTAATCCATATATGTGCACATATCCCTTTATACACAAAGCCTTCGGTACACACAACAGAGCCTATCTCTGTAACTGGCGTTTTTATAACAGTACTCTACAGTTACTGCTGTTATTATGCAGAAGCAGTGCGTGATTCCTGAATAACTTCAGAAGTAGACATAGAAATCTATTGCATTCTGTGCAGGTTAACTTAGTATATCAGACCCTTAGAATTACAGGGTCCTATCTAAAATAGTGTAGTTGTGAGATATTAACCTTTACAGATTTCAGCACTCAACTTGTTCATCATCTATGTGCATAGATATATTAGATAGACAGATATAGGCTACCCTAGATTATGGAGGGTAGAGGCATCAAGAGACCAAATGCAAATCTTTAGAAAAATATTGTTGTTTAATATAAATCTGTATACCCCCTTTCACATTTTAAAACTCCTTTGTGCCCTGTTCACTTAAGATATTGAACCAGTAAGGGAGTCAATAGTAAACAAGTTAAGGGCAACCACAAGAGCCACCTTGTTATGGATTTGTGCAATTTTTGTGAAGTGCAATAAGACCTAGTGTTGGGACTTATATGTATAGATGTGTTGTTATATGGATTGCTCTGTCTGCCGTCTTATACATTGTGGTGTATGGGAAGCTTTTTTAGAGGCAAAACAAAATCTGCACGAGCATTCAATAAAGTATTATCTCATCAACACAATTTCAAGTATCCGCGCTATTAGGTTTTCGGCTAACGTTACGCTACCAACACACTTATAATTAATGGCTGCAATGACAGCTTCTGCCAGTAGAGGCCAATGTTTACTTGCAGTGTTCCAAAACGTTTCGACACAATTGTTTTAAATGTCCCGAGTTCTCTCAAAGTTTCGAGCTTGCCATCCTTAGCTATAACTGAACCGAATGAAAGGACTTTCTACGACAAAAACATGTCTGAATTTTTTGGGTTAATGGATCTCTGGCAAGTTTGCTAACTTGTGCGTTAACCTGTTTAAAAAAACCTTTAAACCATATACAGCACTTGGAAACATATTCCATACTATCTACAATGAGTCCATGAATTATAAAGATTCTGAAAAAGTTGTAAACTGTTTAATGTACACATTTTAGTAAACATTATAGCTTGCTGAATTGACTTCTGTATTTTGCATTACTGTTTGCTGATAGTAGATTTTAAATTAGATTAGTTTAATTTCCATCTCCTTTAAAGTTCCAAAACGTGCTGCTATTTTCACAGGAGGTTGGTCGTTGGACAGTGGGTTGTACATCTGTTCAAAACCTAGATGGGACACTGTTGTTTTGTTTTTGAGCATGTCAATTTAGTCCACCAAATGAAAAATAACAATACAAACGGACATTATTTCAGTAAAATAACCTGTCTTGTAAATGTAAGTTACGGCATGTAAAATGTTGTGCTAAATAAGAAGATCAGAGGGACTTCCAGGGCACTCTGCTAGGTTTTGATTTCTTTATCCTGTGATTTGTCAATTTAGTCAGTTTTGTAAATAAATAAAAAAGCTCCACGCAGGTGATTAGATTATTGTTGCAACAAGTGGTCCAGGGGTTGGTCAATAATTTAGCCAAAAATCCCAGATTCTTTAGAACCTGTGTCCAAATATTCCTCACCTCTGGGAACCCGCTGACCCGCCTCTGTTCTGCCGTGCCCCCAGATATGATTGGCGGATTCGAGCCGGACGCCCCCAGACGCCCCTCCCCGCCGCCAGCTCCGTGACGTAGCGCGTGGAATGCGCGCATGGTTTACCGGCGTATCGTGTTCACACGGCGGAGCCGGGCAGCGGGAATATAAACTCAGCGGCTCCCCAGTCACAAGCATCCGAGGACGCGGTTAGGTGAGCGGCAGCATGGCGGCATCAGCGCACAGGATCACGATGGGTCCCCTAGTCGCGGCCATCGATCAGGGCACCAGCTCTACGAGGTTCTTGGTGAGTTCACCGTGCCGACGATATTTCCTCCTCAATTATTAGCCAGCTTGCTTTTGAAGGCTAACGTTAGCTTATTCATTCTGGCGAACGTGAGATACCCGCGGGACTCCTTCTAGTTAACTAATGACCAGAAGGACGATGCTATCCAGGAACCAGTCGGTCCGTAGTAAGCTATTTGCTGTGCGTTCGATGCACAGATTTTTCAAGGAATAGTTCGCTGGCTTGTTACAATGAAGTTCGGCTTTAGGAATGCCCGCCGTGTTTTCTCTCGACAATGACAACGAAAGATCCCTGCCACCTGATGCGAACAACAAGATCCACTCCACGCGTGGTGTTCTGGGCGCCAGCCATGTTTACCATGGTCCAATTAGCAACTGGCATAACCTTTGTCTTTTTGCATTGTTGCTTTATGTGTGTGTGAAGCATGCTGTGTTTACTGTTGTTTTATATATTCTAAGGGTGAAATTTAGAATGTTAAGCCAACATGTTACTGGTAGAATGTTAGTTGCACTTAGGTCGTATGTTTAAAAGAAGCTACGCCCGATTAAAATCTATTGCATCGCTGAAGCTCGGGTACACCATCGTGTGAATATCGAAGTTGTGACTACGTGCGCAAAGTTGTGACTAGGATTTCGCACGGCTGAAAGCGGACCTTGAATGTGGGGTAGTGTGTGGGTGTCTGAACCTCTTGCCATATCACCAACATTTGAACTTCCTGAACCTGAATCCTGTCGAAATTGAAGTTAAAACGCCAGTGCTTCTCCAGAGCTCGGTGTGATGGTGACTCGCGTCTGAAGGGCTCGCAGATTCGGCCGCTGAAAACGAACCCAGTTATGAACGAAAATAAATACAAGATTCAGCTTGGCTCGCTCCAAAGTCCCTGACCGAGACCGGAGATGTGTGGTTTGGCATAATTCTGCTCACACCTCACTCACCCCCCAATGCCTTTTTTACCCCCGCAGTGGGAAATCCAGGTCCTGTCATATCCCTTACGTGCTGCAAAACAAGGCAGGAGAAAGTATTAAAGTATTAAAACTAACACTGTAGTGGCACGATGGGGCCCCTGAAGTAGAGGGCTGTGACCCGCTCTGGTGATGCAGTACATGGCTATTGTACAATGTTAGAAAATGCATCGACCCTTATTTGGGGTGCCAGAGAATGGACACGGATATTGTGTAATTGTACACTCACGCGGTTTTAAAAGGCTTGCTGAAACCCGACAAACTGGACACGCCACTGGACATGGTCGCCCGTGCGTGTTTTGGGTGAATACTGGTGTTTGTGTCCGAATCACACGCCCGGTGGTTTGGGCTGAGCGCATCGTGTTGCAGCGGCAATGAGCGCCGGCTGCGCTTACGCTACAGCTAACATCGCGCGCACACACACACACACACTTAGCGCGCGCACACACGCTTAGCACGCACACACACACACACGCACTTAGCGAGCGCGCACACACACACACACTTAGCGCGCGCACACACACGCTTAGCACGCACACACACACACACACATTTAGCGCACGCACACACACACACACACACGCACTTAGCGTGCGGACACACACACGCACACACACACACACGCATTTAGCGCGCGCACAACACACACACACACACACACACTCCCATACACACACACACACACACGCACACACGCTTAGCACACACACACACACACACATATACTTAGCTCGCACACACACACACGCGCACTTAGCGCACACGCACGCACACACACACACACACACACACACACCTAGCGCGGACACACACACGCGCGCACGCGCTGCTAAAGCTGTTTCATCTCATCAATGGGTGTCTATATTTAGCGCAGAAGGAAACTAGCATTTTGGGTGGAGAGAAATTCCTCGCATAGGTCGGATTACTACTCCTGGCAGAGGGTGGGGGTGGGGAGTGATGACAGAACTCAAATCTGTGTGTGTGTGTGTGCGTGTGTGTGTGTGTGTGTGTGTGTGTGTGTGTGTGTGTGTGTGGATGTGGCTTGTTGGGTAGTATTACTTTTTTAATTTCTCCCTCGCTCAAACCTTGAACTCCACGTAACATGATAACTTATTCGGTAGCAGTTTCCGAACTCCAAAAAGATTTAGCTAGTTCAGACAGAATATAATGGAATGGTCATTCCATCATAATGATCGCAGAGTTCTGTGCTTCTGGATCAAGGCGCCAGAGTCGGTTTCTGACGGCTCCATTTCGCGCCGTGCGCTTATGTAAGTTCTGAGATCCAACTCTGGACGCGATTGGCCCTTGGCCACCCTTTTTTTGAGCACAGACAAAGTCTTGGCGCAGGCTAGGATGTTTTGTGTTTTATCACACCAGAGCGCTTGACCTATCTTTGCCTTGTAAAAGCTGTTTTTAGGACCGCGGGATTAAACTTTGGCTCTTGTGCCCCATCCTTACCCCTTGTTAATTATGAACCAGTGCCTTTCGTGAGACTGCCCTGTTTCTGAAAAGCATGTTTATTGTCTTTACCTGGCCTTTATTTTAAGGGTTTTGAAACTCTGGGCAAACGGGTGTTCTCATCGGTGACCCGGCGAGTGTGGGGGTTAAGGGCAGGGGGTGTCGTAAACGAGATGAATCTCACCGTGCCTTGCAACCCTAATCGTAAACACACAAAGGAGGAAGAGAGTGACGTATGCACGCAGTTCGCTGTGCACATTCACCGATCTGTAGACCACACAGATGGGCTTTATCGTATTCACTCAGTGCAGCATGCCAACCCCTCCACATTGCTTAAGAGTTGGAGAATTTGAGCAGCTTTTTTTTTTAAAGAAAAAAAGAAAAGAAAAAGCCATCTTTTGTTATCTGAGCCAATGCACCCATTGACCTAGCCAGAGGGGCCTCTGTTGGGGAGGGAGGGAGGGGGAGGGAGGGAGGGAGGGAGGGAGGGATTAGAAAAAAAGGCAAATGGGCCAAGAAAATGGGGGGGGGATTCATGAATTAAATGAACGATAAAGCACAAGAGAAGAGACAAGCACATAAACAGACACACGGGTCGTTACAAAGGCAACAACCGACAAACAAGACAAAGATAAAACAATAGTAAACAAAGCAAACAAGCGGGGGGAGGTGGGGGGCTTATCGAGGTAGAACTAGGCTACACACTAATCTTCAAGAAAGGAGACCATACTTAAAAAAATTACACCAGATTTGTTGTGTAAATCATACGTTTCTCCAGCTGTAGCCTACTATAGCAGTCACTGGGGAAATCCATGATCTTAAAGGGGGACAAAAAATGACAGTCTCAAAAATATAACGAAGATCAGTCGAGAGAACCGTAAACTGTCCTGCAGTATTTCCGAGGTGTCGCTTTTAGATCTCTAGATCTGTTTTAGATCTCTAGAACTGCCCACCCGGCAAATCTACACTGGAACCTTCTGGTCCATTCAGAGGTAGATGGGCAGATGTACACAGTACCTGAATTACTTCAGCAAACGTCCAACATCGCAAAGAGATCATGTGTAAATGTGTACTTTATCTACATTACTCTGAATAAGTTGTATGCAAAGGAAGGTGATAATGATAATAATAAGCATTATTATTAATAATGATGACCATAATCAGCAACACGCTTCGGTGGTTATTATTCATTTGATTGGCAGATATTCATATCCAGTAGGGTTGCCAACTGTCCCGTATTAGCCGGGACGTCCCGTTTTTGGGCCAAATTTGGCTCGCCCGTATGGGATGTTCCCTGTCCCGTGAAACAAAATACCAGTCAGACATCAAAATAGAATCCCATCATATTGTAACGGTGTAAATAAGTTCAGTAGTAATGAATATTAGCTTAGCCACATCGTATGCTAAGTAAGCTTGGGGGTTGCCATTGTTATTGTTATGTGGTTCTCTGTGGTTCTCTGTGGCTCAGTTGGTAGAGCACAGTGTTGGCAACGCTTAGGTTGTGGGTTCAATCCCCACTGGGGCCACATATACTGAAAATGTATGCATTCACTACTAAGTCGCTTTGGATAAAAGCGTCTGCTAAATGGTGTATATTATGTTATGTGTTCAGTCTCCCATGATACCTTGTGTGCCAGCTCCCCATCACCCCTTGTGTCATTGAGTGGATTAGTGTTGTAACTGTGACTGGGTTTGTACGTCTAAGAAGTGTCCCCTGTGAGTTTCTTGTGTTGTGGGTTCTGTCCTGCGTCTATAAGCTTTGTCGTAGTAAAGCTGGCAGCGTGATCATGGAAAAGCAAACTTTCCTGAGTCATCCTTCAGCAGTCGCCATCACAATATACAGCATGTGTTGATTTATATATTTGGATGAAGGTTGTACATTTGTACATGCTCGCCATTTATATTTTACTGAAGACATTCAAACTGAAATCTGCCTTTGATCAAGGGCCCAACAGCAGCGCCCCACCTGTGATTTGAACCTGCAACCTCTCCGTCACAAGCCCCATTCCTCTCCCTGTTATATCAGCCTGTCTCTGGAGCATTGCTGGCGTTGGTGAGGAGTGTGCAGGGTGGTGTGGGGGGTATTTTAAGGTGGGGGATGCAGGCTGGGGTGTCGTACATGGCACGTGGCGGTTTGTTCACAGAGGAAGACAGGTGGTCTTCGCACCGTCCCTTAGTGACCTGGGTCAAATGGATTCCAGGACACCCCAGATTACCGTCTGTGGCAAAGCATTTGTTGTTGATTGGCTTAACAAATGTGACTGTCTGATTGGCTGAACCGAGATGGTATGGAGAGCTTGTGGGGCTAACACATTAACTCGGCTCCACAGTTAACTGCTCCACAGAGTGTCAATCTCACTCCGCCTAATATAATATATATACCATCTAGCAGACGCTTTTATCCAAAGCGACTTGCAGTAGTGAATGCGTAAATTTTTTCAGTATATGTGGCCCCAGAGAAAATCAAACCTACAACCTAAGCGTTGTCAGGCGGCAGTGGTAGCATAATGGTTAAGGAACTGGGCTTGTAATGCAAAGGTTGCAGGTTCAATCCCAGGTGGGGCACTGCCATTGTACCCTTGAGCTAAAGGTACTTAACCTGAATTGCTTCAGAAAATGTCCAGCTGTATAAATGGATTGTATGTAAAGAAATGTAAACTGTAAGTCGCTCTGGATAAGAGCGTTTGCTAAATGCCTGTAATGTAATGCCAACGCCATGCTCTACCTACTGAGCCACACAGAACCACGCTCTACCTACTGAGACACACAGAACCACGCTCTACCTACAGAGTCACACAGAACCACCTCTCATCTCATTCCTCTCCTCTCTGCCCCTCACCTCTCATCTCATTCCTCTCCTCTCTGCCCCTCACCTCTCATCTCATTCCTCTCCTCTCTGTCCCTCACCTCTCATCTCATTCCTCTCCTCTCTGCCCCTCACCTCTCATCTCATTCCTCTCCTCAGAACCACGCCCCTCTCTGCTCACCTCTCATCTCATTCCTCTCCTCTCTGTCCCTCACCTCTCATCTCATTCCTCTCCTCTCTGCCCCTCACCTCTCATCTCATTCCTCTCCTCTCTGCCCCTCACCTCTCATCTCATTCCTCTCCTCTCTGCCCCTCACCTCTCATCTCATTCCTCTCCTCTCTGCCCCTCACCTCTCATCTCATTCCTCTCCTCTCTGCCCCTCACCTCTCATCTCATTCCTCTCCTCTCTGCCCCTCACCTCTCTCTCTGTTATACACAAATCCCTCTCCCAAGAGAAGAGAAAGCGCTGCACACTTATTAACTTCATATTTGGGCGATGGATGGCATCATGTTGTGATTCTGGTTAAAGACCAGCAGTGCTTTAGACATGATCTGAAAGTCCTGCTCTTCATTCACAGTTTCAAAATAAAATAATTTCGCAGAACTGTGGGTGGGTTGATTAGGGTTGCCTGGGGCGGTTGGTTTGACATTTTAATTTAAAGATCATGCCCCAGTGACAGCACTGGTCCTCTGACAAAAGGCCTGCACAGCTGAGCTGGTGGACTGCGGTGTCTGGCAGCACACGCAGAGGAGAAAGTTTGCATGCCTGTCTGCTCTCCCATAAATCCACCGAGGACATTGCAGCGATGTGATAGGCCTACACAATGCAACAATGTTCTAAATTGGGAGACAGATTAAAATGGGGGTCTTAAAAAAACAAATACAGTTAGGAAGGAAGAAATGAGAAACTGCCTTTCAGAAGAAATGAGGGAATCCTCCAAGGAAAGGGGGGGGGGGTATATTAATTCCATATTAATATAGCGAGCAAAATTGTTCTTAGGAAACTTCAAACCCCTTACGAGTTGGTGCCTCTTATTAAATCTTCCCCCATGGTGACTGGGGGGGAAGAATGGTTCCAGGTTATCTTGGCACAAAAGGATGCTGCTGTCCATCTCCGGATCCCTGACAGCTCAGGCACCTGGGGTTTACCTGCGACAGCCGCAGATACCTGCACAGATCACCTGGTGGCCTGCAGAGTGAAACCAAGTGATTGGCTGGCTGTCTGGCTGCGCACATTCTGGGGGCAATGTGTGCTGATGTGTGCCCTCCTGAATTGACCCGGGACGTTGCAGCATTGGAACGGGCCCCTACAATTACAATTGGCCCAAAATTGGGGAAGGAAACATTTTGGAGCAAAATGTTGTTTTAAAAAAAAAAAAAAAAAAAAAAAATCCAATGGCGTTATATTCCTGAGGGACTTGCTTCTAGTATGTGGTATGGCTCTATAAAAAAAGAATGCAGACTTTGGGCTCATATTCAGAGTGAATGTTTAACCCATTTAACTCTGCATATCTGTGAATCTTTAATTACCCACCCGGTGGTCAAGTTATACTTTCATTTGGTCTGAAGGAAAAAATATCTATATATAGGACCCATTTTTTATGCAAAACAAACTACAGTCAGGAATGCAAGGGTCAGAGTTCACCTCAGTCTGACCCTGACCCTGTGTGATTGGCTGTCCCCTTTCTCATCACCATGACAGCAATGTGGCACAAGAGAATGGATCGGTCTGTTGTCTGTATTAAACTCCAAGCAAGAGATGTGCAGAGAAGAAGCAGGTCGTGAGTTTTCACATGGTTGTGAGTTTTCCCGTTGACCGCTGTGTCCATGTCTGTTTCGCAGGTCTTTAACGCCAAAACGGCCGAAGTACTGAGTCAGCACCAGGTGGAGATAAACCAGAGTTTCCCAAAAGAAGGGTAAGCATCCCAGCATGCCTTTCTTCAAAGGTTCCTCCTCCTTTAGCACCAGGCCTATTCAACCAGCCCTGGAGCCAAATGCAGCCCGCTTTGACCCTTTGGTAAATGAGAAACAAAAGTATAATGCAGATGCATCTAAACCTGCGTAGTGTCAGCATGCCTCCGTTTGGCCTGTACGTTTGGCCTGTACGTTTGGCCTGTAAAAAAAAAATTTAAAAATAAATACAAAATTAGGGTGCTTAGCGTAGCGGTCTAACAAACCATATTTTGGCTGGTCTAATAGTGTGCGCTGCCTGTCAGGGGAGATTCTAAACCCGTCTCTACCAGACCAGCCCTGGTCGTCAGCCCCGATCGGGAGTGGCAGTTGGCTATCTGCCCCAGGGGGGAGGGAGGGGAGGGTGATCGTTCCGGCATGCCTTGCGACCCATCTTGGAGCATAAACTCCCAGTTTGGGTACATTTACATTTACATTTTAGGCATTTAGCAGACGCTCTTATCCAGAGCGACTTACACACTTTACATTTCTTCACACACAATCCATTTATACAGCTGGATATTTCACTGAAGCAATTCAGGTTAAAGTACCTTTAGCTCAAGGGTACAACAGCAGTTCCCCACCTGGGAATTGAACCTGCAACCTCTGAGATACAAGCCCAGCTCCCTAACCATTACACTACATTGCAGAGTATGCATTTCTTGCGACCAACAGAAGCCACTTTGTCGACATCCAGAGTCTGATTGGCAGTGGGCACAGGCACATGATCAAAACAAGCCCTGTGACACACCACACAGCTGTGCAATGAGCTCCTCCTGGAAAGCCTTGTGAATCATGGCTTCCCGTTGTCCCAGTGATGACAGTTCGGTGTGTAGGAGGTACGCATTTATGGCAGCAATGTCCAAGAAATGTAAAAACAATTTCCGGTACCATTTAATTGTTTTGTGCTGCGCTGTGTAGTACTGTATCAGTTGGTCACACAGATCAACACCCCCCAGGTGCTTATAGTAGTGGATGATAGGTGAAGGGCACAGAAAGTCCTTTGAGACCCAGACACCATCTTGCTTCACCCTCCGCTCTGCTGTGTCCCCAGTGAAGGCTGCATGGATGGTAGAGCAGACAGCCACAACTTTAGTGTCCACCCACTTCACAAACACCAGAGGACCATCCCTAATCCACCTGATACTTCCTGTAGGACAATATGGCTGGCATTTAAAAAAATTTTTTTACTTCTTCGTTTTCAAGAGTTGTTCAGCTAGAGAATGCTGGGAAGGCTGTAATGGCGTGTTTGAGGATGTCGTAACCCAAGTTTCTCTCTCTCTGTCAGCTGGGTGGAGGAGGACCCTAAGGAGATCCTGCAGTCGGTGTATGAGTGCATGGAGAGGACCTGTGAGAAGATGGCCGAGCTGAACATCGACATCTCCAACATCAAAGGTGACCACAACACGCGGCTCAAAACCCAACTGTGCCAGACCGGCCCGGGCCCAGAGCCCCGATCGGGGGGTGGTGATTGGCTGTCCGCCCCAGGTGGGGGGGAGGGGGAGGGGGGGGAGGGGGAGGGGGAGGGGGAGGGGTGAGCACACGAGCTCGCCGAGAAGCGCAAGGGTGTCTCCAGAAAGTAGGAGGGCGACTTCCATCTCGGAGGAGGCAGATCATTGCTGGCCAATGAGAAGTAGCTTGACCCGTAGAGACGGGTGGCAGGTTTGTGGAGGAGGGTATCATTTGCTACTAAATTGGGAGAAAAACTAAATGTTAAAAAAAAGGTAACCACAACCATGCTGTGGATTGTGTCCCATGATTTTCACTGATCTTTATAATCACATGCATGTATCATTCTGATTTTTATACTCCCAGGCATATTGCCCTGATATGAGTGCTGATGTTAGGGGTTATGGGTTATGGGTTAGGGGTAGTTTATGGGTTACGGGTTAGGGGTAGGGGTTATGGGTTACGGTTAGGGAGTAGGGGTAGGGAGTATGGGTTACGGTTAGGGAGTAGGGGTAGGGGTAGGGGTTATGGGTTACGGTTAGGGGTTATGTTTAGGGGTAGGGGTGATGGGGTTAGGGGTAGGGGTTACGTTAGGGGTAGGCTGATGTACACTCATCGTGTGTGGGTCGTGCCGGGTCAGTTCTGAACGTTGTATTGAGACGGTGACTTTTCACAGCGATCGGCATAGCCAATCAGAGAGAGACCACCCTGGTTTGGGACAAGGACACGGGAGAGCCGCTCTACAACGCCATCGGTATGTACTGTGACATCACTGCGTGTGTACTGTGACATCACTGCGTGTGTACTGTGACATCACTGCGTGTGTACTGTGACATCACTGCGTGTGTACTGTGACCTCACTGCGTGTTCACGCTGTGTTTAGAGACATGCATGCAGTATGGAGACCGCTATGTGTGCCTTTGGAGGATGTGTGTGTGCTCCTGAATCGATGGAGGATGTTTCCGCAGTGGGACAGGCTTACAGTGTGGGAGAATATATTCCCTCCACTGACCAAATTGAGTCTGACCAGGGCCTAGTAGCCAACCTGTGTGTCTTGGTCATTGGGACTGTGCAGAGTCAGACTGTGTGCAAGGAGTGTGACTACCATTGGGCCTATACGGAGACAGGCTGGGTGCGTGGAATGTGATCATGTGATCTAGCACAGAAAGCCCCTAAAGGTTTAAAGCTGATGCAGCCATGTTTCGCAGCTGCATTCCTAATCAAATTTCAAAATGGGGATAAAGGGGGGAAAAATAAACGGTGGGATAAATAGTTGTTTAACAAAAATACATAATTCTAAGTTCTCTTGATCCCGGCCCCAGTGAGCCATACATGCCTACATGGTGACTGTGTTTGGACATCTTCATCAGTGTGTGTGTACATGCAGCGCTGTTCTCTGTGCGTATGGGCAGCGCGGGGGAGGAAGTGACACGCCTCTGTGGAGGTGCAGACCGTGGGGAGGAAGTGACACGCCTCTGTGGAGGTGCAGACCACGCTCCTGTGTTATCACAGGAGGTCTCCTGGGGTCTGTCGCCTGGTGATACCCATCCCAGGCTCAAAGACCTGTGATTAGGGCGTTGGGGGCGGGGGACGGTTTGTGTTCTGGCCAGATTCCAGGCTCTGCCGCTCTCTCACCTGTGTGATTAACGTCAGCTCACCTGGTATTCCAGGTGTTCGCCAGATCTGTGCTTGTGAATGGCGGGAGTTCCTGCACTTACCTGAAATACCTGATCTCTGTGGTAATCGTCCTCTCCGAGGAGATTAACCCTGTGTGTGCTGGATTTGCACCGTGCGGCTGGATGAGCCGAACGATTAACCCCTCGTGTGCCGGTCTCCCGCAGCCTGGCTTGACCTCCGCACGCAATCCACCGTGGAGAGCCTGATCAAAAAAGCCCCCAAGAAGGACAAGAATCACCTGAAGGTAATATCACACCTTCACACAAAAAACTGAAAGGGATGAAAGGCTCAACTCTCATTGAACCTTGTAATGTTGTAAATAGGAAGTGTCTGATTATGAACTTTGATCTTTTTTCTTGTTTTGCTCTTGTTTATCTGGCCTGCACTCTTTTTATCCTCTCCTATAATTAAATGTACTGTGTGAATCTGTAACTGTCTTGTATCAATCTTTCACCTGCCACGGGACTACAGATGAACACTAGCTCTCGAGCTAACTCTGGCATTGTACCCATTGACGCTTTTGGCGGATATGTTGATTACCATGTGCTTTCCCTTTTTTAATTTTTTTTACAAATAATTTTGGTTTCTGATTTTTATCCCATTTTTCTCCCAATTTGGTAGCCAATTAGACCCGCTATTTCTATGTCAATCCCCCCCCAGTAATGTGAGTTCGCTGCCGTAGTCCTGTGACCGGTAGTGATGAAGGCGACCTGACGCCTCTTCCGAGACGGCAGTTCCCAAGTGTCAACCGTAACCCGGTACTACAGAGCCACTCTTATGTGCAGCGAACGCCATGTCGGCTTCCCTCCCCCCTCCCTGGGGCGGACAGCCAATCGCCACCCCTGGTGGCGCCCTGGCCAGAACTTGGTTGGAATGAAAGCCATCGTACACTGAAGGTCCCCAGGACCAAGGTTTAAAACCACAGGTGTAGGCCACAGCACCTGAACTAAACCTGCCTTCACAGTCTCCCTGCTGTGTTCACAGTGCTCAGTGTAGTGTGGGACTCCCTGCTGCTGTTCGCTGTAGCGCACAGCCGTGTGATGAACTTGCTCGAGTGCCGAGTGTAAACAAAGCCATGCCGTGATTTATGGTGGCACCCTGCCGTGAGCTGCCATTTTGTCAAAGTTCAACCCCTGCAGGCTCATAGAGCTAGCTGATGATCTACCCCTGCAGGCTCATAGAGCTCTGATGATCTACTAGGCGCGCTCTCATTCTGACCAGGAAATGCACGTAAACGTAATCTCGCCGTTTAGAAGCGTAATGATAAATGACGGTATGTTTATGTTGCTGCGAATGATGGCTTACCAAGTTTAGCCTCTTCCCCTACACGAACAGTGGGATATTGGGTTTCATCTCTGATCCTGCACACAGCAGGTCATTGGGTTTAGTGTCTCAGACTCAGTCCTGAAGCAACCCTCCACCCCACTTACTCACTTGCTGCATTACTGTTGAGGTCTGCCCCCAAGGCTCGCAGGCCTCTGGTCAGACACCTGCCCTGGCAGATAACCTCCTGTGTGGAGTGACTTGATGCAGACTGGTTGCATCTCTCGAGTCCTGAATGCTATATATGACTATGCAAAGAAAGACTTGCAATGTGCCCTGCTCACAGTGTAACCCTGAGCTTTAGGACGAAATGAAAAGACCGTTTTAAAAGAGGAAACCCTTCTTCTGTGACGTCCACTTACATTTACTCCATCTCTTATCCAGTCTCTCCACAGTTGACTTTCTTTACATACAATCAATTTATGGGTCAGTGACAAATAAGGATTTATAAATGGGGAAAAAAATTATTGAGTTAAAAATGCTCTCTTTCTCTTCATTAGAATGTCTGTCCGTTTCAAAAAGTTTTGTTCTCTTACATTTATGCATTTTTATTATTAACAATTCTTTTTCCATCAAAAATCTCTCTGTTTTCTAATAATTTGGTCAACGTACAATCTCATCTCAACAAACATCTCAGGAAATCAAAATTGTATCACAATTAATATCAGAAATATAGGCTTTTCTACTCTTTGTCTATGTTTTCACCTCCCTGGGAAATGTCTAAAAATGCTCTAGTAAAGGGGTTAAGATTATTGTTCCATCCTCAACTAAATAAAATTGAATTATGGAATATTTCAAGAAAAATCAGTGTTATCCCACCTGACTGACATCTCCCTGACATACTCACGTCTCTCCGTCATTGACCCACTGGATATTTTACTGAAGCAATTCAGGTTAAGTACATTTAGCTCAAGGGTCTCCCCTCTCTCTCCTCAACCTCTCCCTCTCTTCTCCATTACACTCTCTCTCTCTGGTGCTTTGTGTTAACTCTCTCTCTCCGTCTCTCTCTCTCTCTCTCTCTGTCTCTCCCTCTCTCTCTCCGTCTCTCCCTCTCTCTCTCTGTCTCTCCCTCTCTCTCTCCCCTCTCTCTCTGTCTCTCCCTCTCTCTCTCCGTCTCTCTCTCTCTCTCTCCGTCTCTCCCTCTCTCTCTGTAGCCAAAGACGGGCCTTCCCATCAGCACCTACTTCAGCGCGGTGAAGCTGCGCTGGCTCATGGACAACGTGACGGAGGTCCACGATGCGGTTCTGTCCCAGCGGGCGATGTTTGGGACGGTGGACTCCTGGCTGATATGGGTGAGGCTCTCTCTGTGTGGCCCGCAGGAGTAGAACTCTGTGGAACGTTCTGGCGTTCCAGTGTTCTGGAACCCGCGGTCTGTATTCTAGAACCAAGGAACGCGTGTGAGGACAAAAATACGTGGCTGTGTGTCATTTATAAATGGGGTTGGATTCATTTAATTGGATGTCAACAATTGCCCCCGGTTACTTTTCAAATATTTAGAAAATGTCCAAATTTATCATCAGCTCCAGTCCAGTTTTATTGGTTGAATTCATAGGCTAATCTGTACAAAGTACTTGGCAGTGTTTTCAGATATTACTCCCTGGCTGCCCTGTCGTAGTCCGGTCAGGCGCAGGAGGAGTTCCTGTGTCTGAGTTTAAACCCCTCCCTCACAGTGTCTAACGGGCGGGAGGAGTGGGGGGGTCCACTGCACAGACGTGTCCAACGCCAGCCGCACCATGCTCTTCAACATCCACACCCTGGACTGGGACCCCGAGCTCTGCGCGTATGTCTCATAACTGCCACTATTATTATTTATTATCATTATTTTCAATACAAATATTTTAAATATTATAATCATTCTCATTTATAAAATGGCAGTAAATATTATTATTATTATATGAAAATATCAACAAGGCTCGTTCTCACTGTGTTATTATAAATGGTTCTGTGTGGCTATTATTATCTCTGTGTGGCTCAGTAGGTAGAGCTTGGTTCTGTGTGGCTCAGTAGGTAGGTGTGGTTCTGAGCATGGTTCTGTGTGTCTCTCAGTAGGTAGAGTGTGGTTCTGTGTGTCTCAGTAGGTAGAGTGGTTCTGTGTGGCTGTGGCTCAGTAGGTAGAGCATGGTTCTGTGTGGCTCAGTAGGTAGAGCATGGTTCTGTGTGTCTCAGTAGGTAGAGCGTGGTTCTGTGTGGCTCAGTAGGTAGTGTGGTTCTGTGTGTCTCAGGGTAGAGCATAGTTCTGTGTGGCTCAGTAGGTAGCTGTGTGTCTCAGTAGGCGCTGACAAGCGTGGTTCTGTGTGGCTCAGTAGGTAGAGCGTGGTTTGTGTGTCTCAGTAGGTAGAGCGTGGTTCTGTGTTCCCATTGGGGCCAGTAGGTTAAATGGCGCTGACAACGTGCAGTGGATCGAGTGGATTTGGCGTGTCGTTATAAAGCACGGCTCACTGAGGCTCAGGTGTCCTCTCTTCCTCTGTGTGTCTCGGCTGCCACAGGTACTTCGATATCCCGATGGACATCCTGCCGAAAGTGCGGAGTTCCTCCGAGATCTACGGCCTCATGGTGAGAAGCGGGGGTGGGGCTCTTTGTGCCCATCTTTGTGGTGCCGTTAACTGGTTGCAGGTTCAATTCCCAGGTGGGACACTGCTGTTGTACCCTTGAGCAAGGTACTTAACCTGAATTGCTTCAGTTAATATCCAGCTGTATAAATGGATTGTAAAGAAATGTAAACTGTGTAAGTCGCTCTGGATAAGAGTGTCTGCTAAATGCCTAAAATGTCATGTAATGTAATGTGTCTCTTACTGCAAATCTGCAGCTCGCATCATAAACCTGAACGGGGAGGAGGTGATATTATGATCATCGTGAGATTATGAGACCTCGAGTGATAAGATCCCTGCAGTGAATTTCAAGGGAAATGGATTTAAGTTTTTTTTTTGGTTAAAGTCATGACTCATAGTTCCATCGAAAATTAGACCTTTAATTATCTCCCTGATATGCTCCAGTCATAATCCTTAATGATGTCATGAACCTCACATGTATCACTAGGGCCTGATAAGATAAATGAATATGAAGATTAGATTGCATATGAAACTGTTACAGACGATTTGGGCTAACGTGGGGATTCTGTGCAGGAAGGGAAATGGGTATTGCTATAGGACAGAGGTGACTTTGTTGTTTACACAGGGTTTTAAATACTGAATTGAACATTGAGCCTCTAGTTTACTATACAAGTGAGCTGGGGATGTTTGTTTTCTGTCATAGCCCGAGCCCACTGCAGATTAGACCTTTGAGATCGTTGACTGCACCAGAAGAATTGTATTTGTGTGTATGAGAGTCAATAACGGCTCTAGAGATTTGAGACCGCGGAAATTCAACACTAGAGCTGCTTCTGCTACGAGGCTTTCCCTGAACTTAGGTTGACTTTCCCTGAACCGAGGTTGCGCCACCATGTTACCGTTGGATGGGACGGTTTTTCCATGGAGTTTCTGGGGTCATAGGGAGAGGGGTTGAGCTGTTCTGAATCTCCTCTTGTGTTCTGTCACCTCTTTGTCTGCTTTCCAGTAGAAAATATGTTCTGAGTGCCTACATCACTATTCAAATCGTCGTCGTCCTCCTCATCACTGTCCTGTTTTAAAGTGTTTTCTGGCCTGCAGTGTCAGAAAACTGCCAGAACGGCGCATGTCCAATTCCTACCACCGTGGGGCGCCACTGAATGGGTCTCCACAACGTATCCTGTCAAACCGTTCAAATAAATGAATTACATTGATGACAAATGGTTAAACTGGCTCTGAGAATAAGAAGATGACTTTTCTTTCTTCTTCTTGTATATAACATATTTCATATTTGATGGCAGTGATTAAAAAAAAATGTTTTGCCAGTCCTGCGGTGATGCAGAGTATGGACACACACACACGCACACACACACACACACACACACACACACACACACACCCTTCCATATACACATACACTCACAGTGACACCCACCGCCACCCACACACATGCTGTATATACACACAGTTGTGTGCACACAAACGCACATGAACATATTCACTCCCAAACGCATGGCTACACACACACACACCCCCACACTGTCTACAGGGAAGGAGATCTGGCAGAATCTTATTAGAGATGCGGGACTTGTTTTTGTTTTGTTATTTTATTTATTAATCTGTAACTCTTTGTTTTTTTCCTTAACAGAAGTCCGGCTCCCTTACTGGAGTCCCCATATCAGGGGTATGTTGTTCTTCTTTTCTTTCACCTTTCACCTCCATTTTGAAATGGGCTCTTTTTCATCGTTTGATTTTGAAGTGCTTCAGGACCCAGAGGTGGGCTGGTGTAGTGTAGCTCAGAAGACGTGAGTTAAAGTTTTTGAAATGGGCTCTTTTTCATCGCGATTTTGAAGTGCTTCAGGACCCAGAGGTGGGCTGGTGTAGTGGAGCAGAAAGGTGATGTGCAAAAAGGTGATGAGAGATGTGATTAGTTCCCGGAGTTAGAGACTTGAGTCTTTAGCTCGGTGAGCTAAATCGATCTCTTGTCGCGTCGAGATCCTCGGTTCCAAACTCGCTGCGGGCAGAACCAACACCGTTACACACGCACAGAAACGTATCTATCGGACTTTTATGGCACTCTCCTATGAAATGTGGCCTGTGAGTTCACTCACTGTTCTATAAATGATTTTTTTTCCGCTGTGGGTTTATGTGCTGTCAGCGGTGACAATGAAGAAACCGAATGTGTGTGTGTATAGAGAAAGCTGTTTAACATAATGAGAGAGAAATGAGATCTAGCATAAAGACCTCTGTGGAGAAATTAAACTGGATAAGAAGTCATTTTGAGTGATGAGTGAGTAATGTGATGTCGGGGCTAGTGAGAATAAAAATAAAAATGTCTATTTCTGCCAATTATCAATTAAATTATTATATGACAAGGCAAATTCCGACACAGTTGGGTTTCGAACCACGATCGTAATAGGTAGCTCGCACTGGAAAAGCACCAGTCAATGCAAGTGCGTTAGACCGCTATGCTATCCGAGGCCCCACCCTGACGTTATTCTGAAGTCTGTGTTTACCTAACAGCCTTATCTGGGTTTGGCTTTGAAGTCACCAAGACTGCTGAGCCCAGAAAAGTCCAGAACCATAAAGTGCACAGAGCCAACCCTGACAGCGCGCATGTGTGTTGCAGTGTTTGTGACATTTGAGTAGTGAGTGAGTAAGGTGATGTCGTTGGTGTGTTTTTGCAGTGTTTGTAACATTCGAGTAGTGAGTGAGGAAGGTGATGTCGTTGGTGTGTGTTGCAGTGTTTGTAACATTTGAGTAGTGAGTGAGTAAGGTGATGTTGTTGGTGTGTGTTGCAGTGTTTGTAACATTTGAGTAGTGAGTGAGTAAGGTGATGTTGTTGGTGTGGTTTTGCAGTGTTTGGGAGATCAGTCGGCTGCTCTCTTCGGACAGATGTGCTTCCAGAACGGACAAGCCAAAAACACGTAAGCCCCCCTCTTGTCCTGTGCCCTGCCCCCCACTCCTGTCCCTCTCACTCCTCCTGCTGTTCTTGTTCCAAAGACCTGGTCCTCCAGAACATGGGCTCTCTTGGGCCTCTTTATGCTGTTGTGTTCTGGGCTTAAAGGGAAGACTAGATATCATTGTGTGGATGGGTGTTAACCCAAGACCTGGGGGGGGTTTGGTAACCAGAGCCATGGGTTTAAGGTGTGTGTGTGTGTGTGTGTGGGGTGGGGGGTAGTCATGGGAATGGCTTCTAAAAATGGGCCAGTATGGCTGAACTGAACTGAAACTACAATTCCCATGATGCCCCAGTGAGATGACCCTTTGAAAGAACTACATTGACCAAATGCCCTTGACAAATGTTTTGGTTCTATTTTTAGGTACGGAACGGGTTGCTTCCTCCTCAGAAACACTGGCTCAAAGGTGACTTTTGAGTTTTTACCATATTAGAAAAACCTTATCTTATCTCACATATGCAGAACAAGTGATCCAGAACATCACCCTGTCTTAACTGAATAACTGAATCTTCTGTAACAAGGCCCCTGGCACCTATTAACTTAAAAATTCACATTCTAGAAAAGGCACATGATTCCAGTAAAAACTTTAATAGAGATCTTAAAGTTAAGTCATTGTGCTTATGTTTATGTTCATTTAATGTCCTGGAATTTGAGCATGGGATGACATGGCAAACAAACCATAGGGAAAGTGCGCATTTAGTAGTATAGTAGTTTTGAAGTATTGTCATATGTTTTTGTTGACATAAAGAATATAATGCAGAGTTGTCAGTGATGCAACTATTGACAATAAGGCACCCTGTGCTGTCCAAGGGCTTTCTGAATATTATATTTCTAGGCTGGGCAGTGGTGTAGGATAACGTTATGACAAACCCTTCCCTAGTCCTATTCAACCTGCTTTCAAAATAAAGCGCAGTCTTCACACACACACACACACACACACACACACACCTTTTTGGACCAGAGGGCAGACGGCTGTGGTTTTTAGTTTTGTTTCAGCCCCTGAAATGGGAACGGGGCACATTCACAGAGATTCTGAGCCACAGAGTCTCTGTGTCTGTGTCTGTCTCTGTCTCTGTCTCTGTCTCTGTCTCTGTGTCTGTCTCTGTGTCTGTGTCTGTGTCTGTGTCTGTGTCTGTGTCTGTGTCTGTGTCTGTGTCTGTGTCTGTGTGTGCGTGTCTGTGTGTGTGTGATATTGAGAGCGTCTATAGGTCCCATGTTGCAGACCTGAGTGTTGTGGGCTGTGCGTGTGGATTAAGCATTGCTCCTCTTTGATAACGAAATGTGGAAATGTTTGAAGGCTTCACTAGGTTTAACACATTTCTCTCACTCTCTTGTGCTTACTCACACTGTCTCTCTCTCTCTCTCTCTCTCTCTCTCTCTCTCTCTCTCTCTCTCTCTCTCTCTCTCTCTCTCTCTCTCTCTCTCTCTCTCTCTCTCTCTCTCTCTCTCTCTCTCTCTCTCTCTGTCTCTCTCACTCTCTTGTTCTCTCTCTCTCTCTCTCTCTCTCTCTCTCTCTCTCTCTCTCTCTCTCTCTCTCTCTCTCTCTCTCTCTCTCTCTCTCTCTCTCTCTCTCCCTCTCTCTCTCTCTCTCTCTCTCTCTCTCTCTCTCTCTCTGTCTATCTCTCTCTCCCTGCAGGCAGTGATGTCAGACCATGGTCTGATAACGACGGTGGCCTATAAGATGGGCCGAGACCAGCCGGCCTGCTATGCGCTCGAGGTGCAGCATTCCTCTCTAAACATCTCTTTTTATTCTCCTGTCTCTAAGAATACAGGGAAGTTGTTGTTACTCAGATGTTGATGTGACAATGTGCCTCGCTTGCTTTTTCTGGTGAACCCATATGACGTTCTGTAGGGCTTAACCCTGTCAAACATAAATACGCAGGAAGCACTGTATGACATCTCTGTCCAAACAGGAAGTTCATAGCTGCTCTGTGTGGATAATATGACCTTTCGACCTTACACGAATAACACGACCTTACACCTGTTTTGTATTGGGTCTCGTTTTTTTTGGTCATCGATTTTTGGGTTGGTGATTGGTCAAATAAATATTGGTGATTGGTAAAATACTGGAATGTATTATTAGAGACAAATTGAATAGTATTTTAAGGAAGGTCATTCCTTACAAAGCTCTGGGATTTCTTTGAGGAAACTGCAAAGTGTTTTGACTTTCAATAAGTATTTAACAAGATACCACATGAGGCTCATTGTCAGAGTGAATTCAGAGGGAACTACAGGTGTTATTTCAGAGTGGGTTCATTGTTGGGTTGGTTGACTACAAAGAGTAATGGCAAGAGGGGTCTGTGGGCAGTGGAGTCCCACCTCCACCTTTCCTTATTTACATAAATGAGCTCACATGAGTACAAGTGTGCAAGTGAAGGATTAATTAGAAATAGGGTACACCTTATCTTGGCTGGTGTGAGCTGCCTATCAGGGACGCGGTTCGAAACCCGTCTTTGCCAGACCGGCCCTGGTCGTTCAATTCAATTCAATTGGCAACCAAATTGGGTCTCTGTGCTGATCTGTGATTGGTCCATTATGTGTTCTTAGCGTCTCTCTGTGCTGATCTGTGATTGGTGTTCCCCAGGGCTCGGTGGCCATAGCGGGAGCAGTGGTTCGGTGGCTGAAGGATAACCTTGGAATCATCCAGTCCACCAGCGAGATTGGTGAGGGCTGCACTTCTCCTTTAATAGCTGTTAATAATGATCATTCTTATTAAAAACACACAATATGAGGCCTCGCAGGAGGTCTAGCGGTTACAACGTTCAACCTGCGACCGGGGTTCCATTCTACCGGCCAGGGTCGCCAGTGTCGGCTCTGGCCGGGAGTGCCACTAGGGGGCGGCAATTGGCTGTCTGCCCCAGGGAGGGGGGGAGGGAGGCCGATATGTTGATATAAACCATGTTTTCAGGTCATTTCACATCTGGGGTTAAAGTCTGACATGTGCTCTTGTATTTAGTCTCTTTTGCCTTTCTTCCTCCCGCTCTCTCTCTCTCTCCCTCTCCCTTTATCTCTGTCTCTCCCTTTATCTCTCTCTCTCTCTCTCTCTCCCTCTCCCTCCCTCTCTCTCTCTCTCTCTCTCTCTCCCTCCTCTCCTCTCTCTCTCTCCTCTCCCTCTCCCTCTCTCCCTCTCTCTCTCTCTCTCTCTCTCTCTCCCTCTCTCTCTCTCCCTCTCTCTCTCTCTCTCCTCTCCCTCCCTCCCTCTCTCCTCTCTCTCTCTCTCTCTCCCTCTCTCTGTCTCTCCCTCTCTCTCTCTCCCTCTCTCTCTCTCTCTCTCTCTCTCTCTCTCTCTCTCTCCCTCTCTCCCTCTCTCCCTCTCTCTCCCTCTCTCTCCCTCTCTCTCTCTCACAGAAAAACTCGCCGCTGCAGCGGGCACGTCCTACGGTTGCTACTTTGTTCCGGCGTTCTCTGGGTTGTACGCCCCCTACTGGGAGCCCAGTGCACGCGGGTGAGTTCCTGGGGAGGGTTCGAGGGTTTGAGCGCAATCAGGTGATGGTGGGACATTCTCACCGGAACCACTCCCCATTTCACCGTGACGCTGCACGCCAAGCGGGGAATGCGCTTGTCAGGAGGGCCTTAAACGGCCTTTTAAGGGCCTCGGGTGGCGCAGCGGTAAAGGCGTTTGTACGGAGTGCAAGTTGCCCGCTGCAGCGGCTGTGCCAGTCCGGCTCTGGCCGAGAGCCCCGTCGGGGGCGGCGATCGTCTGACTGCCCCAGAGGGAGGGGGGAGGGTGAGCCGGCACGAGCTCGCCAAGAAGCACAAAAACACTGTCTTGACTCCGAGGACGAGCGGGGGGTCGTGGGGGTACATTTAAAGAAATAGAGGGTGTAACTGAAGAGTGTTTTTTACTCAGTCCACTTTGAGGAATTTTGAGAAAATCAACATTTTAGTTTCTTTTAAATTGGTGGAGTCTTTTTGCATGAAAAGTCATGTTTTAATGCTTAAATCCCTAAGAATAATAGTGTAAAAGTAAAGCTGCAAATATCTCACCATTTATCAGAAAAATAATACCCACCTTGAAAAATATGGTTTATCAAAACCCACTTAGTCCACTGAGTGAGTTTTGGAAAAACACTCTTCAATTGGCTACCATATTGGGAGAAAAACAGGGAGAAAAAATCTGAAACAAAATAAAAAAGGTGAAAAATGAAAAGATTTGAAATTGAAAATATTCCCTTTTACAGTAATGTTCTCGACCCAGCTGGCTCTGTGCCCCCTTTCTCCCACCAACAAATAATGTAGAAGTGCTTTCTCACAGGACAAGGCAAATGAGTATTGTTATTTCAGTCACACACAATTAAAAATCCTAATTAAGCTACAGTGCAACACGGATGTGCATTTTGCACCACATATGCAGCGGTGTAATAATCTCTCTCTCTCTGTTTCTCCTGCAGGATCATCTGTGGGCTGACTCAGTTCACCAACAGGAATCATTTGGCCTTCGCTGCCCTGGAGGCCGTCTGCTTTCAGACTCGAGAGGCACGGATCCCTTCTCTTTTATTGGATAGTTTATGCAGACCCGTGAGATCATCTTCTGTTTTATTGGATGGTTTAATGCGGCAGCAGTGTCATAAAGCTCTGATTGGCTGGCTGTGTTTCAGATCCTGGATGCGATGAACCAGGACAGCGGGATCCCGCTGACGCAGCTGCAGGTGGACGGGGGGATGACCAGCAACGCGCTGCTCATGCAGCTGCAGGCCGATATCCTCTCCATCCCCGTGGGTGAGAGAGGCGCCGGCTCCATTTCCTGTTTCCTGTTCCCTGTTCCCAAGGGGGCCTCGGGTGGCGTAACAGTCAAAGCATTCCCCGGGAACAGAAGTTGCCCACTGCAGCCGTGGTTCAAACCCGGCTGCGCCAGTCCGGCTCTGGCCGAGAGTCCCGATCGGGGACAGTGATTGGCTGACCGTCCCACAGGGAGCGGGGAGGGTGAGCCGGCACAGGCTCGCTGAAAAGGGCCAATGGCATCCCTGTACGAGAATAACTGGCTTGCCTCTGAGGACGAGCGGTGGGCTCATGGAGGAGGGTAAATTTAAATAAATAGAGGGTGTAATTGGTTACCAAATTGGGAGACAAACAGGGGGAAAAATCTGAAACAAAAATTTTAAAAACCCCACTTACAGTTGATGCATGCACGCAGCTCAGCTGTTGAACTGGAGGATGAAAGGATGAAAGGATGAAAGCGTTGGCTGGAAAAGACACGTGTGCAAAGCAAAAGGACATCGCTATGGCTACGGCCATTCCAGACTGGGGGAGAAGGCCAGGGAACATGTATATATCATACTGCTGTTGACAAAGTACACAAACCCTTTACTTGATAACTACAGATACCCTGATAAAATATTACTCAAGTCAAAGTAAAAAGTCCTACATTGCTTCCCATGTTGGGTGGGAATATGTTTTGTAGAAAGTAAAAAGTAAAAGTAAAAATGGAAATACTTAAGTAAGCACAGATACTTGAAAGATGTACTTAAGTAAGCAGGCTGGCAGTTGTAATGGTTAGTGAGCTGGGCTTGTAATAGGTTTTCAATCCCCAGGTGGGGACTGCTGTTGTACCCTTGAGCTAAAAACCTGAACTGCGTCAGTAAAATATCCAGCTGTATAAATGGATTGTATGTAAAGAAATGTAAACTGTGTAAGCACTCTGGATAAGAGCGTCTGCTAAAGATGTAAATGTAAGTACAGTCATAAGTAAAAGTGCTTTTACTTTGTGCAGCACTGGCTGTTGTACAGGCACTGATGTACTATGCAGGCCCGTGGGGGTAGGAGACCGTTTCCTGTTCTAAGCACTTCCGGGTCACTGACCTGTGTTTCCGTGGTGACAGTGAGGCCCACCATGCCGGAGACGACGGCGTTGGGCGCGGCCATGGCAGCGGGCGCCGCGGAGGGCGTGAGCGTGTGGAACCTGGACCCCGCCAGCCTGCCCACCGTCAGCGTCGAAACGTTCGAACCGCAGATCAACCACAGAGGTACCGGGGGCAACCAGCGGCCAATCAGAGTGCCTGTCACTGGTGTCATGGGAGGGAAGTGTAGTATAATGGTTAGGGGGAGCTGGGCTTGTAGCTCAGAGGTTGCAGGTTTGATTCCCAGGTGGGGGCCCTGCCATTGTGCCCTTGAGCTAAAGGTACTTAACCTGAATTGCTTCAGTAAAATATCCAGCTGTATAAATGGATTGTATGTAAAGAAATGTAAACTGTGTAAGTCGCTCTGGAAAAGGGAAAATTAGACTTGGCCTCAAATGGACGGAACCCATTAGTTCACCACAGTGAGAGAGGATGAAAGCCAGGATCGCCTGCCATCCCTCGCAATGTAGAATTCTGTGTGGAATAAACGGGATATTCACACCATTAAACTGCTCAGAGGCACAGCTGTGTGACAAATGAATAGGGCTTCCTATTAGCTAACAAAGTGTGGGCTGCCATCTAGTGGTGAAATGATGGTTGTGCATGTAAAATTAAATTCCTCGTTGGAAACTCTGAAATTGGTACCACTCTTGGATTTGTATGAATATTTTAACCGTAGGTGATATTAAAACATAAAACACACCTGTACCTGTACCTGTAAGGCGGCAGTGTGGTATAGTGGTTAGGGAACTGGGCTTGTAACGTTAAGGTTACAGGTTCGATCCCAGGTGGGACACTGCCGTTGTACCCTTGAGCTAAAGGTACTTAACCTGAATTGCTTCAGTTAATATCCAGCTGTATAAATGGATTGTAAACAAATGTAAACTGTGTAAGTCGCTCTGGAGCATCTGCTAAATGCCTATAATGTAATGTACCGGGTACCCTGTGATGCTGTGGAAAGCCTTTGATACATGGACACCATGTTCCATATGATCGTGTGTTATCCCTGTGTAGGGGTACGGTTTTAAAGGCTTTCTCACAGCCTCGCAGGGTACAGTGGCATGGCGTCTGTTTGTCTGTCCCCTGACGTCCTTGTCTCCACAGAGAGCGAGATGCGCTACGCCCGCTGGAAGAAGGCCGTACAGAGAGCCATGAACTGGGAGACCACGGAGCCCATCTCCAATGTCAACGGTGCGTGAGCCCTCTTCTCACACACTCACACACACAAACACACACACCTCACACACACACACACACATACACACATTCACACACACACACACCTACACACACACACACACACACCTACACACACACACACACACACTCACACTCACACTCACACACACACACACACCTACACACACATACATATACACACACACACACACACACAAAAACACACACACACACTCACACAGACATACACACATTCACACACACATTCTCTCTTTATCTCTCTCACACACACACACATACATGCACACACACAAACACTCACACACACACACCTACACACACACACACTCACACACAAACACACACACACACACACACACTTCATAATGGATTACATGTATAATACTGAGGATATATCTGCAGAGTAAAGTGGGGTTGGTCTCGTTCGCTGAGAGTAGGACACACAAGCGCCTCTGAGTGGCTCAGCCAGTAAAGGTTACACCTCAGACTACGAGTGCAGACTGAGCCTGTAGTTTAGGCGTCAGCGGCTCACGTCCGGGCCACGCCTTTCACCACCTCTAGAGAGACGTCAGCCACCAGCGAGCGACGCACCTCCAATTCCGATGAACGCTAGCTCTTTCCTGTGGTATGGCGTGGTCCGTAGTGTGGAAAGCTGCCACCTGCTCAGAGGAATGCATTTCACGCTTCAGCTTTCTGCAGATCTAAGATCTCAACAGCTGCTGGGCGAGGTTTCACTGCATAGCGCTTCCCAAGGAGACGCTACAGAAATGGGAGTTCGACACAACGCAGCTGCACCTGATTGAGTGAAACAGCAGTGGGGGGCGAAGTACACAAACCTTTACTGGAGTAAAAGTACAGATACCCTGATCAAATATTACTCCAGTAAAAGTAAAAAGTCCTACATTTAAAACCCATTTGCCTTTGAAATGTAGGGGAGTGAAAGTAAAAATGGAAATACTTCAGTAAGCAACAGATGCTTGAAAAATGTAATTTAGTTGAGTAAAGTAAATGTACTGTGAAACTGAATGAATGCTGGACCTGTGGAGGTGGCAGGAGGGGAGAGCCGGTTTTAGATGCTGCCACAGCAGTGTTTAGAACCGCTCCACAGCAGTGTTCACGTTACAGAGAACCCGCTAACTAACCGAGACACACATCAGCCTGCGTGTGCAATCTGTGTTCAACCTGCACAAAGCACTTCTGGATCAACATAACTGGAGAATGTAGACCTTCTCACATGCATTTTGCGCTACACGACAATTTGCTTTAGAAGGCTGCAGTGTTAATCCAATTACTTCAGCTTTGATCCTACCCTGCAAATCAAAAAACGACGCAATACCTTTATAGTGATGTGCTGAAAGCGACCTGTTTATGAGATTTGTACATTTTGTATTATTTTTAAATATCGTAATTGGTATTATAAGCGAGGGTCTTATGTTTAAGGGCCAGTGATTGCCACAGAATCTCGCCCCTGCATGATGTGCCCGTTGCTTAGGAAACGTAATTACCCAGAGTGCATTTCACCCTCTGAAGCTGAGCTTGTCCTCCTGTCAGCGCTCACGTGATGGCCGCCGCTCCTGTGTGCTCCAATCTGTCGCGGGCCCGCACTCACCTGCCCCCCCCTCTCTCTCTTGTGTGGTTCTGACCCCCCCCTCACCTCCTCTCTCTCTCTCTCTCTCTCTCTCTCTCTCTTTCTCTCTTTCTCTCTCTCTCTCTCACGTGGTTCTGACCCAGTCTCTCTCTCTCTCTCTCGTGGTTCTGACCCAGTCTCTCTCTCTCTCTCTCTCTCTCTCTCTCTCTCTCTCGTGTGGTTCTGACCCTCTCTCTCTCTCTCTCTCTCTCTCTCTCTCACGTGGTTCTGACCCGTCTCTCTCTCTCTCTCTCTCTCTCTCGTGTGGTTCTGACCCGCTCTCTCTCTCTTTCTGACCCGCTCTCTCTCTCTCTGGTTCTGACCCGCTCTCTCTCTCTCTCTCGTGTGGTTCTGACCCACTCTCTCTCTCTCTCTCTCTCTCTCTCTCTCTCTCTCTCTCTCTCACGTGGTTCTGACCCAGTCTCTCTCTCTCTCTCTCTCTCTCTCTCTCTCTCTCTCTCTCTCTCTCTCTCTCTCTCTCTCTCTCTCTCTCTCTCTCTCTCTCTCGTGTGGTTCTGACCCACTCTCTCTCTCTCGTGTGGTTCTGACCCGCTCTGGACGGCCTGCAGATGACCGTAGACTCTTCAGTAGTGTTCCTCTGGGGTTTTACATTCTCAGTAACATGTTCATGTTAATCGGAGCAAAGTGCCTCGCAAGTTTCAGTGCCTGTGTGTGTGTGGTCAGTTTCAGTGTGTGTGTGTGTGTGTGTGTGTGTGTGTGTGTGTGTGTGTGTGTGTGTGTGTGTGTGTGTGTGTGTGTGTGTGTGTGTGTGTGTGTGTGTGTGTGTGTGTGTGTGTGTGTGTGTGTGTGTGTGTGTGTGTGTGTGTGTGTGTGTGTGTGTGTGTGTGTGTGTGTGTGTGTGTGTATCTGTGTGAGACAGAGAGTGTACATGTTAGACTATAGAGTAATAGATTTTTGTTGTGATTGTTTTTAACTAGAAAAACCTTTCCAGGAATATTGTAACTGCACATAGAGCGAATGGGGTTCTCAGCCATTAAATCTATATTTGGTTTGTACTCCAATTTAACAATTATCTACCAATCTACCAATGTAGGACTAGTGCAGGAGGGACAGCGAGAACTCGGGAAGCACACTTTTGTGATTGGACACTGGGGAGAACAGATGCTGTTATTATAAATAAAGAAGGACTCTGTAATGTGTCATAACCCCGTCCAGACTCTGCCAGAGCCCACGGGACAGTGTGCCATTGGCTGTAGGGTCACCCAGGGAGGGAGGGTTTCAGTTGATACTGCTATCTGTAACCGAACCTGACCTGTTCATTACATTACATTACATTTTAGCCATTTAGCAGACGCTCTTATCCAGAGCGACTTCCTCTTGACATTTCTTTACAATCCATTTATACAGCTGGATATTAACTGAAGCAATTCAGGCTAAGTACCTTTAGCTCAAGGGTACAACGGCAGTGCCCCACCTGGGGATTGAACCTGCAACCTTAACGTTACAAGCACAGTTCCCTAACCATTATACCACACTGCCTGTTCCACTGTTCCACACACCTGTGGGTTTTGAGAGGACCTGAAGCCCATCGTTTCAGGGACGTTGGTTCCAGGGTTCCACTGCGTTCAAGGGCCTCATACTTTCACCAAAATTCATTTGCTTTCCATTATAACATCATGATTTCATATTTCTTCTTTTCCGTGTGTTCACCCTTTCCATTCTTCCCACCACGTTTCCTCCTGGGCCCTGACCCGGCGATCTTAGCAGCTTTTCTCAATTTTCCACAGCTCCAAAAATCCACCTGCATTATCACTAATGTAATAATAATCATCGTTTTCTCGCCTGCTTGCTCTCTCATCTTGGCTTGGCTCAGCTTTGACATCATTATTATTTTAATTTTGACATTTTTTCCCCAACTCTCTCTCTCCAAACAGGGCACCACAACTAGGTTCTGACCCATGATGCAATGTTTTGGAGCAGCCGGGAAGGTGGGGGAGGGCGGGGGGGTTCCTGTATGGGTCCGTCCGTCTGTCCCCAGCCCCCTGCTGGGGTGCCACCTCATCCTGAATAGCATTGAGTTCAGTCTGCTGCCAAATGCCGCCCCCAATGTCTGCTCCTGTAGAATATCACTGAACGGCACACGAACACACACCCAAACTGAGCCTTGGATCGAGCCAGTAGGATATCAGCCAATCAAAACGAAGCAAGTAGGATCTCAGCCAATCAAATCGAAGTAATCAAGTTGGGCTTATATAGGAGGAGGAGTTGCCTTTGATTCGCCGATGCTGTTTTTTTTATGGGTGTTTAACAGGGTTTGGAGGAGCTGTTTTTATGCACTTTCATTTGTTTTTTTATTATTGTTTTCAATGATCACTTAAAAAAAAAAAAGGTAAATCCACCAAAGACCAAATCCAACGTTTGGATTTTACGCTATTAATATTTGTACTGTACATTTTTAAATCATACTTTTTAACACTTTCTCTTCTGTCTGTTCACTGGAGGCCTTGCTGCCCGGAAGCCATCGTTCTCCCGCAGAACAATTTACCTTTTATTTTTTATTTTATTTCTTTTGTCACGTCGCTGAAAATGTTACGGAAACACTGTGAGCGACACACTGCAGGCAGACTGCTGTAGCCGACCTTGTGCTGATTTTGATCGACGGTAATTGAATGGCAGTATAGATATATACCTCAGAATGAAAGCCTTCACAGCACTTTATTCATTTATTCTGTTTATTCGGGTTTGTATGCATTGCACAAGGGCTGTAAGGTACTCTTTTAATCCTTTTATTTTCGTTTTTAATCATGTTACTGCCAGATATGTTCTTAAAGTTTTAATAGAAAAAACGTTTTAAAGGGAGAAACAAACACTGTCTTTTTTTTAATTATTCTTTAAAAATGTATTTTTTGTAAATGTCATTTCCTCAGAAAAAAACAAGACTTCTGAAACTTGTGAGCTGAATTAATTGTAGTTTTTAGTTCTTATTCTATTGCATTCCCCTGCCCCCGGTCCCTAATGCCCACCCCTGAGAAAATATGTTCAGCTGTGTCCTGAAACTGACCCAATGCGAAGTGGCCCATCATTGACCTGTGTATATTTGTATACCCCATACTAAATGTACCGTGGTTCTTTATGCTGAAATGTTGGTATCCTGTACAGCCATGCAGGCAGTCAGACTCATATTTATTGTTTTGGTTGAAAAGGGATCTCTACTTAAATCTCTCTCTTTTTTCTGATTGATGTCATTTACAAATTCTCTATTTCTGAAAAACATTCTGGACACCTGTATAATGCATTTGTAATAACTAACAAATGTGTTTCTGGAATACAAGGAATACGTTTTTGAAAATAAATACATGTATTCCAACCAACAATGAATCGCTTGTTCTTTATTAAATGTGTATTGTGTACGTGTGTGTGCGCATGTTAGTTAGTGTGTTGAAATATGTTAGGGTAGCATCACCTACACACTCCATTATTAATGTACATATTATGATATTATTATAAATGGCCTATCCATTGGTGCGCTGTTTCGTTCGTTTTCTGTCTTTGATTTACGCACCTGACTGTATGACGTAGTTCCGGGGAGGCTCCGGAAGAAGGAGATGAGAAATGATGGCGGCAGTTTGAAGAGTAAGTAAGACTTTATTTATATAGCACCTTTCATACAAGAACTGCAGTTCAAAGTGCTTTTTGGCGAGAAACAAAGAGGTGTTTGGCGTGTGAATAATGAAAGAGTGCTCTCTCTCTCTCTCTCCTCTCTAACGAAGTTAACCAAAGAGCTGCCGACGGGTTCCGGAAAGCGGGCAGGGTGTTCGGCTCGGTTCGGTTCGGTTCGGTTGTGGACATGTTTGTGGAAAAGGACTTTGAGTGACACCTGCTTTTTGTGTGTTTGGCCGATCCTCGCCCGTTTCCTCGTGCGCCTCCGTACTTAGTTCGTTTTGTTTTGTTTTGCACAAGTAGCCTAGCTTATGTTGTTTTAATTTATTAATAACTTTATTGTGCAAACCATGACGTATAGCCTAAGCAATGTGTTCAATCTGGTAATACAACTACAACAGCATCTACTACTACTACTAATAATAATAATAATGAGGAAACAATTAGGCAGCAGACGACATGTTGGCGCTCTTAGATTTCCGAATACATTTTACATTACATTTACATTTTAAGCATTTAGCAGACGCTCTTATCCAGAGCGACTTACAAGATGTGCATTCATACATGGTAGGAATAATCATAGCTCGCGCAAAAGATCAGTGCAGTAATACAGCGATAGACATCATTGCAGGCAGCTGCGTACCATACCTGTAACACCGGGAAGGAAAAGTTAGTACTTTTTTTTAAAATGGAGTAAGCAGGGGTATATAGTTAAGGAAGTAGGCAGTGGTGATGACAATTGGCTACAAGTACAATATTCAGTGGTAGTGGAGTCTGAACAGGTGCGTTTTGAGTCTCTTGCGGAAGATCGCGGAAGGTCATTCCATCAGCGAGGGGTCAGGACAGAGAAGAGACGAGACCGCGAATACCTGCAGTACTCCAACATTGCCACAAGGAAAAGTGCGTACGCCAAGTTGAAACCTGACGTGGAGCTAAGTACTTTTCCACGTCAAAGACCGTTTTTATAAATCTGAACTTTGGCGTGGATTTGAGCGTACGCACGTTCTAAGATCAAATCTGTGCGTAAGCATGTTTTATAAATGAGGCCCCAGGTCAGGTTTATCTGTGGCCAGGCACCTGGGAATCGGGTTCGTTTTTCCCGTAGTGATATAATCAGTGCTTAATTTGTCAAATAAGAGATGCCGGGGCTCAACTCGCCTCACCCAAAAACACCCCCCCCCGGTTGCGGTTTTTAAGACGCTCTTGTTGACGTGCAGATTAGATTCATTTGTGAGAAACCTCTCTCGCACTCTGCGCTGGAAATTGCTACATGTTAAAGCGGTTAGAGATCCAAAAGCTGTGGTGAGGACTTGTGCGTTAGAGCGAATCAAAACAGTTAAGAAGTCATTAAATTGAAAACCCCAGCTTTGAGACCTCTGAACTTTCATCTTGTTTAGGGGAGAAAATGAGATTACACACATTCATTTTCTAATCTTGTTCTATTATATAAATAATTGATTGAGTGAAACTTTCTAACTGGCTTAACTGTACTTCTTAACTGTTTTGATTCGCTCTAACGCGCAAGTCCTCAAATCGAAGTCTGTAGCCCAGGCTGTGAACGGGGGGCAGCAAAGGTCCCTGAAGGACGTAAATAATTTTAAAACTGATTTAAAACTGAGGTCAAAATCTCTAATAACTCGTTCCCTTCTTATTGCGCGGTTGGCGATATCTTCGAGAAGCGAAGCCATTCTATTTTATAGCCTACAGATTGACCGAAGTGTTTTACACGCGTGGAACCATAATATGTATTAAATACATTTCAAGGATGTGTCAATTGTTCTAATTGGGGTAGTTTTGGAAAACCAATGTGTGTTTTTGTTTTGTTTTCCACAAGTAGCTTAGCTTATGTTGTTTTAATTTATTAATAAATGTATTGTGCAAACCATTACGTATAGCCTAAGCAATGTGTTCAATCTGGTAATACTACTACTACTACTACTACTACTACTACTACTAATAATAATAATAATAATAGGCAGCAGACGACATGTTGGCGCTGTTAGATTTCCGAATACATTTTACATTACATTTACATTTTAAGCATTTAGCAGATGCTCTTATCCAGAGCGACTTACAATATGTACATTAATACATGGTAGGAACAATCATAGTACGCGCAAGAGATCAGTGCAGTAATACAGCAATAAACCATTGCAGGCAGCTGCGTACCATACCTGTAACACTGGGAAGGAAAAGGTTAGTCAATTATTATTTTTTAATGGAGTAAGCAGGGGTATATAGTGTTGAGCAAGTAGGCAGTGGTGATGACAATTAGCTAGATGTACAGAATTCAGTGGTAGTGGAGTCTGAAAAGGTAGGTTTTGAGTCTCTCGCGGAAGATCGCAAGTGATTCCGCGGTCCTGGCCGATTGCGGAAGATAATTTCACCAGCGAGGGGTCAGGACAGAGAAGAGACGAGACCGCGAATACCTGCAGTACTCAAACATTGCCACAAGGAAAAGTGCGTACGCCAGGTTGAAACCTGACGTGGAGGTAAGTACTTTTCCACGTCAAAGACCGTTTTTATAAATCTGAACTTTGACGTGGATTTGAGCGTACGCACGTTCTAAGATCAAATTTGTGCGTAAGTACGTTTTATAAATGAGGCCCCAGGTCAGGTTTATCTGTGGCCAGGTACACACGGCACTTCTATCTAAGATGGAAAATTAAACATTTAAAATTCATGATTTTTCACCAGAGGTAAGGCTATACACTTATGTCATTTGGTGATTTCCCTTGAAATAGACTTTTGATGATAAATGTTTTCAAATGCATTGTTTCCAATTTATTTCTTCATCTATCTAAGATGGAAAATTAAACATTTAAAATTCATGATTTTTCACCAGAGGTAAGGCTATACACTTATGTCATTTGGTGATTTCCCTTGAAATAGACTTTTGATGATAAATGTTTTAAAATGCATTGTTTCCCATTTATTTCTTCATAGTAGGCCATTGCAGATACTTCTTCATCTATCTAAGATGGAAAATTAAACATTTAAAATTCATGATTTTTCACCAGAGGTAAGGCTATACACTTATGTCATTTGGTGATTTCCCTTGAAATAGACTTTTGATGATAAATGTTTTCAAATGCATTGTTTCCCATTTATTTCTTCATCTATCTAAGATGGAAAATTAAACATTTAAAATTCATGATTTTTCACCAGAGGTAAGGCTATACACTTATGTCATTTGGTGATTTCCCTTGAAATAGACTTTTGATGATAAATGTTTTCAAATGCATTGTTTCCAATTTATTTCTTCATAGTAGCCCATTGCAGATGATTCTTAATCTATCTAAGATGGAAAATTAAACATTTAAAATTCATGATTTTTCACCAGAGGTAAGGCTATACACTTATGTCATTTGGTGATTTCCCTTGAAATAGACTTTTGATGATAAATGTTTTAAAATGCATTGTTTCCCATTTATTTCTTCATCTATCTAAGATGGAAAATTAAACATTTAAAATTCATGATTTTTCACCTAGATTTGGTAAGGCTATACATCTATAAGATGTCATTTAAAATTCATGATTTTTCCCAGAGGTAAGGCTATACAAATAGACTTTTTTTGATGATAAATGTTTTAAAATGCATTGTTTCCCATTTATTTCTTCATCTATCTAAGATGGAAAATTAAACATTTAAAATTCATGATTTTTCACCAGAGGTAAGGCTATACACCAGAGGTAAGGCTATACACTTATGTAATTTGGTGATTTCCTTGAAATAGACTTTTGATGATAAATGTTTTCAAATGCATTGTTTCCAATGGTTCTGGGCCATTACACGCACAGCTTTGACCCGCACTACACAGGAGGAGGAGGAGTTCACCAGCTACGTCCTCAACATGACGTCCCTGCAGTGGCCAAACGGTGCGAGGGCAGGGTAGAAGGTGCGTGATTGGATAGTAACCCTGTTTTTTCATATTTTTATCTCACAAGGTTTGACCAGAGTCCCCATAGTAACGACGGAAAGTGTCCAACCCTCGTTCCAGCTGTCTTACACTTGGGGAAAAATAGGGTTACTGTCTAACCATGACCCTCCTTAATGCCACGCGACACTGCTGATGCCAAATCAGCCCTTCTTCAAATCACCTCCAGGACTCTGGTACAGTGGGGTCCATTGGGAAGGCTCCATAGTGTCTCCGTCCCAGTCTGCTAGGAGTCTTGGAGTGACCCTGGACGACCAGCTGTGCTTCTCGGGCCACATCACAGCGATCGCTCAGACCTGCCGGTTCTCCCTCCACAACATCCGGAGGATCCGACTGCTCACCAAAGAGGCCACACAACTCCTGGTCCAGGCCCTGGTGATCTCACGTCTGGACTACTGCAATTCCTTGCTGGCAGGCCTACCGGCCTGTGCCATCAAGCCACTGCAACTGGTCCAGAATGCTGCCGCTTGTCTGGTGTTCAATCAACCGAAGCTCACTTACACACCCCTCTACTCTCCTCCCTGCACTGGCTCCCCATCGCAGCACGCATCACATTCAAATCACTGGTGTTGGCTTATCAAGCTACTAGAGGAACTGCTCTCCCTTACCTCCAGACACTGATCACTCCCTACACCCCAGCCAGAGCTCCTCGCGGTCTCGCCTCTTCTCTGTCCTGACCCCTCGCTGGTGGAACGACCTTCCGCAATCGGTCAGGACCGCGGAATCACTTGCGATCTTCCGCAGGAGACTCAAAACCCACATTTTCAGACTCCACTACCACTGAATCCTGTAAACCAATTGTCATCACCACTGCCTACATGTTTAATACTTCTTGTATAATGTATCCCTGCTTACTCCTCATTTATAAATAGAAAAATAATGGGAAAAAAATTATAATTACTACCCTTTTCCTTCCCAGTGTTACAGGTATAGTATGCAGCTGCCTACAACAATGTCTATCGCTGTATTACTGCACTCTTGCGCTAACTATGATTGTTCCTACCATGTATTAATGCACATATTGTAAGTCGCTCTGGATAAGAGCGTCTGCTAAATGCTTAAAATGTAAATGTGATGTAATGAGACCGGAATACTCTCCTCTCTGGGCAGCAGCACTCTTGTGTTGCGAGGTCTTTTGTGGGAGTTAGTGATGTGGGAGACATCTGTTCATCTTCACTGTTAATCCAGGGCGTTGTCTCTGCTCCACTGTGTCCATGATGTTTTTCATCATATCCAGCGAGATTGATGAGAGAAACAACAGCCACATCAGCGCTGACTTTCCCTTCTCCCTTCCCTCCCTCCCTCCTTCCTGCTTGCGTGTGATTGGTTGCTCCCTCATTCATGCCTGCATGTGATTGGCTCCTCCCTCCCTCCTGCCTGCGTGTGATTGGTCCCTCCCTCCTTCCTCTCTCCCACTTTGTTGTAAGTCGCTCTGGATAAGAGCGTCTGCCAAATGCCTGTAATGAAATGTAATGTCATGTAATGCCTGCGTGTGATTGGTCCCTCCCCTTCCCCCTGCTTGCACTTGATTGGTCACTCGCTCACTAAGGGCATGGCGGCCTGGGGCCAGACCACAACAGGGTTATATAACTATAAGAGTGTAGAGCAAGGCGGCCAGAGGAACTGGATATATATATACTCACCTTTCCTGGTGACATCATATTTACCTGTGTGTCTTACCTGGATATTAGGGCTGTTCCTGTGGGAGGGGAAGGGGGAGGGGGGGGGGATCGGGAAAGCAAAAAGGTTTTCCACCACATATCCGCATTGTGCTCGCATGGATTTGATTTGTTTGTTTGTTTGAAAGAGAAATTAGTGAATAAATGATTGTTTTATTTTTGGATCGGAACTCTGTCATTTAAGAATGCATGTGAACTAACGGCTATCCCAGGTCTGAAGTGACTATTACGACATAAGAACTTGTAAGTATGAAGTTACTACATGTATATATACAGTGTATATATATATATATATATATGTATGTATTTCACAATATTCTGTATTTATTTTCACATCTTTCACGTCTCTCACAAGTCCGGTTGTAAAATAAAACCGGAAAATAAAAACAAACAACCATCTATAAACACCTCAGGCACATTCGCTCATACCCCAATATCTACTCCAATATCTATACTCATTCACTGCAGTTAAACACATCTACTCCAATATCTATACTCATTCACTGCAGTTAAACACATCTACTCCAATATCTATACTCATTCACTGCAGTTAAACAGATCTACTCCAATATCTATACTCATTCACTACAGCAAAACAGATCTACCCCAATATCTATACTCATTCACCACAGCAAAACAGATCTACCCCAATATCTATACTCATTCACTACAGCAAAACATCTACCCCAATATCTATACTCATTCACTACAGCAAAACAGATCTACCCCAATATCTATACTCATTCACTACAGCAAAAACAGATCTACCCCAATATCTATACTCATTCACCACAAAACAGATCTAAATATCTAGATCATTCACCCAGCAAAACAGATCTACCCCTATCTATACTCATTCACTACAGCAAAACAGATCTACCCCAATATCTATACTCATTCACTACAGCAAAACAGATCTACCCCAATATCTATACTCATTCACTACAGCAAAACAGATCTACCCCAATATCTATACTCATTCACCACAGCAAAACAGATCTGCCCCAATATCTATACTCATTCACTACAGCAAAACAGATCTACCCCAATATCTATACTCATTCACTACAGCAAAACAGATCTACCCCAATATCTATATAGATATTGGGGTAGATCTGTTTTGCTAGTAGTGAATGAGTATAGATATTGGGGTAGAAAGATCTACCCCAATATCTATACTCATTCACTACAGCAAAACAGATCTACCCCAATATCTATACTCATTCACCACAGCAAAACAGATCTACCCCAATATCTATACTCATTCACTACAGCAAAACAGATCTACCCCAATATCTATATAGATATTGGGGTAGATCTGCACCACTGTAGTGAATGAGTATAGATATTGGGGTAGATCTGTTAGATCTACCCCAATATCTATACTCATTCACTATAGCCAAACAGATCTACCCCAATATCTATATAGATATTGGGGTAGATCTGCACCACTGTAGTGAATGAGTATAGATATTGGGGTAGATCTGTTTTGCTGTAGTGAATGAGCATAGATATTGGGGTAGATCTAACAGATCTACCCCAATATCTATACTCATTCTACAGCAAAACAGATCTACCCCAATATCTATACTCATTCACCACAGCAAAACAGATCTACCCCAATATCTATGCTCATTCACTACAGCAAAACAGGATCTGCCCCAATATCTATATAGATATTGGGGTAGATCTGCACCACTGTAGTGAATGAGTATAGATATTGGGGTAGATCTATTAGATCTACCCCAATATCTATACTCATTCACTGCAGCAAAACAGATCTACCCCAATATCTATATAGATATTGGGGTAGATCTGCACCACTGTAGTGAATGAGTATAGATATTGGGGTAGATCTGTTTTGCTGTAGTGAATGAGTATAGATATTGGGGTAGATCTGTTTTGCTGTAGTGAATGAGTATAGATATTGGGGTAGATCTGTTTTGCTGTGGTGAATGAGAGTAGATATTGGAGTAGATCTGTTTTGCTGTAGTGAATGAGTATAGATATTGGAGTAGATCTGTTTTGCTGTAGTGAATGAGTATAGAGATGGGGTAGATCTGTTTTGCTGTAGTGAATGAGTATAGATATTGAGTAGGTATTACTCATTCACTACAGTGATACAGATCTACATCAGTGTCTAAAAACTAAAACTAAAAACTAAAAACGAACTTTTCCTCTTTTACAGCTGCCAATTATTATTTCTATCACTGTATTACTGCACTTATCTCTTGTGTGAACTATGATTGATCTTACCCTGTATTATTGCACATCTTGTAAGTCGCTCTAGATAAGAGCATCTGCTAAATGGCAATAATGTAAAAATGTAATGTTATATGCATTGCAGTTATGTTGCTGTGTTGTTGTGACGTTAGAGTAGTGGAAATGTCTCAGTAATCCAAACGGAAAGGAGGCCAGCACAGGTTGGCAATCTTTATTCATGAGCTGTGCCAGCATTGGAGACCTCTGCCTGCAGGAGCCTGCCTGGTGATCTGTAGGGTCCCCTTGTAATGAGCGAGTGTGTACGGAGCTGAGTCACTGCTTAAGACAAAGTGTGAGTGAGAATGTGCTGATCATCAGCCGTGAGTTTGGACTCCGATCTTCTTGGCGTTGTTTTCTTCTCCATTGGTGATTGGTGATTGGTCATTAGTCAGTGTGTGACACACACACACACACACATACTCACGCACTCACTACACAGCAACACATCTGAAGGATTTTATGCACACAGTTTAAATATTCAAACAGGAGAGGAGACTCATTTACATGTCAATTAAAGTAAAAGAACAAAAGAGCAACAACAACATGTTTTATTTCTGGGGGTGTTGGGGCTGTGGTGTTATTCATGGCCTTGCTTTATCTGTGTTGATTAAATATGCGCCCCCCCTCAGTGTCACCCGCCCTGGCCCTGCTCCTCTATGGGGGGGGGGCATTTCCTTTCACCCCCAACACCCCCCCGTCTCAACACCTGGGCCCGTCAATCAGGAACAGGCTTCGGTTGCTAGGCAGCAACAACCCCCCTCCAACCTCCTCACTCACTCTGCAGAAGAGTGTTAAGAGGCAGAAGAGTCCCTCACACTCACACACTCACTCACTCACTCACACACTCACAAACTCACACACTCACACACTCACACACTCTCACAGTCACACACTCACTCACTCACTCACACACTCACACACTCACACACTCACTCACACACTCACACACTCACTCACTCACTTACTCACACACTCACACAATCACACTTAAAGAGTGAAAACTTTAAAATTCATGATTTTTCACCAGAAGTAACACTTATGTCATTTGGTGATTTCCCTTGAAATAGACTTTTGATGATAAATATTTTCAAATACATTGTTTCCCATTTATTTATTCATAGTAGGCCATTGCAGATGATTCTTAATTAAACATTTAAAATTCATGATTTTTCACCAGAGGTAACACTTATGTCATTTGGTGATTTCCCTTGAAGTAGACTTTTAAGAACATAAGAACATAAGAATACATAATGATGAGAACGGGCCGTTCGCCCATCTTAATCATCATGTCCTAATCTAAAGAACATCTAGTACTACATCTAGCCTGGCCTTGAATAGCCCAAGCGTTTCTGCCTCTACTACCTGACCTGGCAAGCTGTTCCAGGCATTGACAACTCTCTGTGTAAAGAAAAACTTCCTAATATCTGTGCGGAATTTGCCTTTAACTAATTTCCACCTGTGGTTCTGCTGACCCCACTTATCTTAAAAAAATCTTTGGTATTTTACTTTGTTAATCCCTTTTAGGAATTTAAAAACCTCAATCAAATCCCCTAAGTCTGCGTTTGCTAAGTTTAAATAGATTGAGTGCCTTAAGTCTATCATCATAACTTTGACCTTTCATACCAGGGGCCTCATTTATAAAACGTACTTACGCACAAATTTGATCTTAGAACGTGCGTACGCTCAAATCCACGTCAAAGTTCAGATTGATAAAAACGGTCTTTGACGTGGAAAAGTACTTACCTCCACGTCAGGTTTCAACCTGGCGTACGCACTTTTCCTTGTGGCAATGTTTGAGTACTGCAGGTATTCGCGGTCTCGTCTCTTCTCTGTCCTGACCCCTCGCTGGTGAAATTATCTTCCGCAATCGGCCAGGACCGCGGAATCACTTGCGATCTTCCGCGAGAGACTCAAAACCCACCTTTTCAGACTCCACTACCACTGAATTCTGTACATCTAGCTAATTGTCATCACCACTGCCTACTTGCTCAACACTATATACCCCTGCTTACTCCATTAAAAAATAATAATTGACTAACCTTTTCCTTCCCAGTGTTACAGGTATGGTACGCAGCTGCCTGCAATGGTTTATTGCTGTATTACTGCACTGATCTCTTGCGCGTACTATGATTGTTCCTACCATGTATTAATGTACATATTGTAAGTCGCTCTGGATAAGAGCATCTGCTAAATGCTTAAAATGTAAATGTAATGTAAAATGTATTCGGAAATCTAACAGCGCCAACATGTCGTCTGCTGCCTATTATTATTATTATTATTAGTAGTAGTAGTAGTAGTAGTAGTATTACCAGATTGAACACATTGCTTAGGCTATACGTAATGGTTTGCACAATACATTTATTAATAAATTAAAACAACATAAGCTAAGCTACTTGTGGAAAACAAAACAAAAACACACATTGGTTTTCCAAAACTACCCCAATTAGAACAATTGACACATCCTTGAAATGTATTTAATACATATTATGGTTCCACGCGTGTAAAACACTTCGGTCAATCTGTAGGCTATAAAATAGAATGGCTTCGCTTCTCAAGATATCGCCAACCGCGCAATAAGAAGGGAACGAGTTATTAGAGATTTTGACCTCAGTTTTAAAATTATTTACGTCCTTCAGGGACCTTTGCTGCCCCCCGTTCACAGCCTGGGCTACAGACTGCCAGGCCACGTACTTGGTTGTACTGGTAAAGCCATTGGAAAGGCTCCCAAACAGCGTCCCTGCACACAGCTGCACCTCCGCCAACAAGACCTCGATTTCCGCCTCGCTAAAATTCTTTTTCTTGCAGCTCGCCATTATCAAGTAGAAAATTTCTGTTTTGATTCGTGCTCCTTTATATGCTAATGATATTAATTAGGGGGCGTTTACAAGGCGGAGATCTAAAACCATTCAGCTACGCACAATTTCAAGATCATTTGCGATTTATAGATTTCACATCTGGGGGACTGGCGTACGCACGTTTTTTTGGGCGTACGTTCAGTTTCTCTGAATCACACTTACGCACATTTCAGAAATGATCTTAGATCAAATATAGGATGGTTTCTACGCAACTTTTTATAAATGAGGCCCCAGGTGGGCCGGCTCAGCCCTGGATATTTACAATGCCTAGCCACGCGCCTGGCGAAAAGACCCGCCTAGACACATTTTTCTTCTTTTCCGATAACATTACGGCAAAACACACACACGCACAGTGAGATGTGTATTTGCACTGGCAACAAAACGTGTTATGAAAGGAAGGTCCATTTTTGTGTCAGTCGCGAAATGTGAAAAATGGAACTGATTTGAGTGGGAACCCTGTGAAATGCAATACAGTAGTTGTTTTTGAGCAATAAGAAGTTGTATTTCTTTCAGAGAAAGTGTGAAGATTGCAGGCTCAAGAACGCTAGGCAGGGCAGCTAAACTGCATCTAAAAACAGTAAGAGTTCCACATTCTCAAAACCACATAGAACTAGGTTAATCTGACATTGAGAAAAGAATCTTCAGCACATTATTCTCAAAATGTAAATTTAAATCTTAAGTATGCACAAAACTAATACAAAATACACATTTGTTTGAGTAAATGGTCAACTGTCAACATGTATAATCAAAGCTTGGGAAAACTCAACTCTGGGAGAAGTGGCAGCTGCTGGACTGTAGAGGGGATCTTTTGATTTGGTCATGTGGGGCGTGTGATTTTGATTGTTCTGCAGTTTTAGAAGAGGGTCAATTATCAACAGCAGAATCCTTTTTACAGATCTGTGACAGCATTACCTTGGAGCAGTTGAAATTACATTTTGGCTAAGAAAAAAAAACTCTTTTTTAGTTAAATACTATTATCCTTGTTATAATCAAATGACTTAATGTGATCCAGTCTCTAGACGCAGCACTAGACATGAGTACAGGAATCGGCTGCTCTTGAGAGATCCTTAATTCATTTGGCTTCTCAATGTTATGATGGTTATCGGTTGAATTATTGCTCGCTGGTGACCAACTGCTATTGTAAATGTAATTCCACGTTTATTTTTTTTAACATGACAAAAAGCATGACAGAGGAAGTTGGTCTTGAGACAGAGGGTGAGCTAAAGCAACGTTCCGCAGGTCCGTCTCCCCCGAGAGAAAGGAGCACAAAGTGTCTCTCGCTCCACGGTGTCACGGCCCTCCTGCCTCCTGCCTCCTGCCTCCAGGCCGATCATCTGTCTCCCAGGATGCACTAGGAGCCCAGCAGGAGTGTGAGAGACTCCTCCTCCATGGACACTTCGCTCGCCACGTCCGACCCTCCCTCTTCCTCTTCCTCCTCCTCCTCCTCGCTGAGACAGCGCTCCGCTGCTCTCTTCAGTCCCCTCTGATTGGACAGGGCCTCGGCGTATCGGATGGTGTAGATGTTCCAGTCACAGCTGCGCAGGTGCACACACACACACACACACACACACACACGCACACACACGTAAAGAGAAGTTAAGACCCCACAGAGTGAGTGATGTTGTGTTTTATCCACACGGTGAGGATGTGCACTCACAGTTTGGTGAGGTCCTCAAAGTGTCTGTGAATGCTCTTCTGCAGGGACTGGATGGTGGGCAGGATGGCGCCTGACCTGTGAGAACGTGAACAGCATCACAGGTGAGAGCAGCTGGTTCAGCCCCTTCCTCTTCTCTTTAAAACAGTGTTCACTCTCACCTTAGAAATAATTACATACAGGCAACTGCCAAAATAAAGGAAACACCAACAAAGTGTCTTAATAGGGCATTGGGCCACTAGGCAACGCCATTCCATGAGAAATTCCATCATTTGGTGTTTTGTTGATGGTGGTGGAAAACGCTCTAGAATCTCCCATAAGTGTTCAACTGGTTTAAGATCTGGTGACTGAGACGGCCATGGCGTATGACACAGTACAGTTTTACACAGCTATAATCCAAAGTGTCCGTACAAACTCCATAACAATCTGGTACAGCAATGCCACACAGAACTCTAAAAACAAACTCCAGTAAACCATTAAAGGAGCAGAGAGGACAGTGGGCTGCAGACTAGCCTCCACTCACCATCTCTGTGGAGAAAGGCTAACGGGCTAAAAACATCACTCCTGACCTCACTCACCCAGGAAATCATCTCTTTCAAAAACTACCATCAGGAAAACGTTATCGGTCTATCAAAACAAAAACCGTACGGCACAGAAACATTTGTTTCCCCCAAGCAGTCTCCCTAATGTCCAAACAGATAGAACAGGGAGGGCTGCAAACTGCTACAGTAGATAGCACTTTACAATGTGAGATTACATATGCTGTAAAATGTAGGTGGTGTGTCTGTTCCATGTATTAATGTATCAATGTACTGTCTATACACTTTGATCTATTAATAATGTTGCCTATTGCACTATCCCTCTGCTGCACTAGTACACTGTCTGTGTGTGTTCACTGTGTGACTAACTGCACTGCAGCAACACCAAGAAACATTCCTACACACTTTATTGTGAACAACAATAAATGCATCGTTTTCATGCTCATCAAACCATTCAGTGATCACTCGTGCCCTGTGGATGGCGTTTACCTTTCCCTCTAAGGGGCTGAGTGGACCTAAACCATGGCAGGAAGATGCACCTCACATCCTAACAGAGCCACCAGAACCCTTCATTTACGCAATGTTTCATTTGTAGTTACCTGTACAGAAGTAGTGCGATGGTTATTATGTGGCTTTGGACCCTGATGGCAGTTTGTACCTGTGCAGGTGGTTGGTGTGTTGACACCTGTTCTGGGCAGGTGTCTCACCTGTTCTTGAGCTTCTGTGCATGCAGCGTCAGCAGGCTCTGGGCCCAGGTGAGGTAGAACTGCAGGTGACTGGAACTCTCCAGAGCCGAGCCAACAAACCGCAGCAGCTTCTCGACGTAAACATCAGGCAGGGAGCTGGACACCACCGAGACTAAAACACAATAACCATTACTGCTGACAGACAGACACACTCTCACACAAAGGGAACACTTGGGTCAATCAGGGATACAAAGTATATTAGGGCTGGCAGGGTAGTGTAATGGTTAGGGGAGCTGGGCTTGCAAGTTCAATTCCCAGGCGGGGAACTGCTGTTGTACCCTTGAGCTAAAGGTACTTAACCTGAATTGCTTCAGTAAAATATCCAGCTGTATAAATGGATTGTATGTAAAGAAATGTAAACTGTGTAAGTCGCTCTGGATAAGAGTGTCTGCTAAATGCCTAAAAATGTAAAATGTATATTGAAAGCAGGTGGTTCCTGAGTTAATAAAGCAATTAACGTCCAATCCTGCTTAATGCAGTTGCCCATTATTTTGGCTAGAAGAAGAGATGTTCTAAGGGGATGTTGTCTAAGAGGATGCTGGCGCGGTGATTTCCCAGGGGGCCGCTCACTCTGCTCGTGTGGCACAGACTCCAGCGTCTCCCGCGTGAGCGCGGTCTCGTTGAGGCGGAACGCCAGGACGATGGCCGCCGCCCACTCCTCCCGCGCCTCAGCTGGCAGCGCACGCTCGCGGGCGTGACGTCCAGGTCCAGATCAAACGGGTCGAACACCAGCGCGCGTCCAGGGAGTACACCAGCAGACCCTCGGTGGAGGTGGCGGCCCATCCGCGCCCTGGGGGACAGAGACACAGGCGTCACGAGTGTGATGGTACGGAGTCGTGTGACGGTACAGGACTTCCGGTTCAGTATGCGCTGGGAACCGAACAAATGCAATCTTGCTTTAACCACTAACACACTTGTGGAACTTTGTTTGTGTGCGGCTGCAGCAGCATTGACAGGACTTTTTTTATTTTTTATTTTTTTATTTATTCAAGACTTGTGCCTCGCTTTGTTCAGTAAATTATGGCCAATTAGCCACTGTTTACAAAGTTCATAATAAATTAAAAGCAATTTTAAACTGACCGATTGGTGTGATTTGTTTCCTGAGTTTGTTTGCTGTAGGCCTTACAGATTCTGAGCTCCAGACACTTTTCGGGCAGAATAAAAAGAATAATCGTAACAAAAACAATCACGCTTAGACCCCTAATAACAGTGTTGTAGTGCAGCATGGAGCATCATCATAATAGTTATTTAATAATATTATTACTTGGTAAC
>JAINUG010000300.1:765000-782500 GCA_029706075.1 Aldrovandia affinis | reverse complement strand
CATTATAACACACACACACAACATAACACAAACACTTACTCACAACATACAAAACACTCACTACAAAATACTCAGGCACCTCATACTACAAACACCCACATACCCAATATCCGACTCCTCACACACACACTCACACATTAAGACAGACAGACAGACACCCCAATATAACACACACACACACACACACACACACACACACACACACACACACACACAGAAATATAAATAAGCTCTGTACCTGAGCAGCCGAAGCCGATCCAGTCCCCTGAGCCGTTGATGCTGATGGAGGCGATCGACTGGTCCGAAATACTGCAACACACCCAGTACAGAGGAGCGTAACACACCCAGCACAGAGGAGCGTAACACACCCAGCACAGAGGAGCGTAACACACCCAGCACAGAGGAGCGTAACACACCCAGCACAGAGGAGCGTAACACACCCAGCACAGAGGAGCGTAACACACCCAGCACACCCAGCACAGAGGGGCATAACACACCCAGCACAGAGGAGCGTAACACACCCAGCACAGAGGAGCGTAACACACCCAGCACACCCAGCACAGAGGGGCATAACACACCCAGCACAGAGGGGCATAACACACCCAGCACAGAGGAGCGTAACACACCCAGTACACACACACTACCCAGAAATACTGTAACACACCCAATACAGAGGGGCGTAACACACCCAGTACACACGCACTACCCAGAAATACTGTAACACACCCAGCACAGAGGGGCGTAATGCTTTAACACACCCAGTACAGTCACACTGAGGAGCTTAAAACACACCCTCCCTGACGCGTGGGAACCCTGACAGTGTGAGGGGATTGTGGGAGCTGTGGGGGGGGGGCTGACCTGAGTGAGTGGATGAGGGGTGGGCGCTGACCTGAGTGAGTGGATGAGGGGTGGGGGGTGGGGGCTGGGGGAGTGGGGGACTGTGGGAGTGGGGTAGGGGCGCTGACCTGAGTGAGTGGATGAGGGGTGGGGGTGTGGGGGGTGCTGACCTGAGTGAGTGGATGAGGTTGACCTCGGGGAGCTCGTGCAGGTGGAATATTCCGGAGGCGAATCCCGTCACCAGCAGGTGGCTCTTCTTGTGAAACGCTGCGGCCGTCAGGCTGTTGAAGTCGCCCTCCTTGTTGAAGAAGTGTCTGATCACGAAAACAAAAACAAGGGGGTGGAAAAGAGCCCTCACCTCCACCTGCACCTGCACCCACACACCTCAACAGAACCCTCACCTCCACCTGCACCTGCACCCACACACCTCATTAGAGTTAATTCAGCCTCAGTCACTGAGTCTCTGGCAGGTTTATTACACCAAAGGAGCCAATCAGAGCTGGGCTCAGAGTCTCTGCAGTGACATCACATGACACCGTTTACTTACTTCGCCCGAAGCCACGGTGACCCACTTGACTAAGTGATTAAATTATACAGTATTTAGTCTACAATATTTACTATCCAGCCATGTAAATGTTAATAAATAGGTAAAGGTTGAGCACCTTGCCCAATGGTACAGCAGCAATGCCCCAACTGGATTTGAGCCGGTAACCTCTGATTCAGCAGCACATTCCCCAAACCCCTGCCCTGCCGTGTGTCTGGAGCGATACCCACTTGCCCCGCCGCTTGTAACGGACGACCTTGTTGCCCGCGTCCTGCCGGCTCCTGTCCGCCCTGCCCCGCACCACCTCTCCCTCCTGGGGCCCTCCCTCCTCTCCTCCTCTGCTCTCCTCCCCCTCTTCTCTCTCCTCCGTCTCCTTCGGGCCGCGGCGAAGCAAACCGTCCGGCTTCGTGTCGCACTCCCACACACACAGGGTCCCGTCCTGACTCACTGTGTACAGCTGCCAATCACACACACAATATTAACACACACACACACACATACATACACACACACACACACACACACACACACACACACACACACACACACACACACACACACACACACACACAGGCTCGGTTACACACACACACACACACGCACACAATATTAACACACACACACTTTCACTTAAGCAAACTGTGCACAACTGCAGATGCACACAGTAATATGAAATGCCAAAAAATACACGAATAAAATGAAGTACAGTTTATAAAACAGAGGCGTGAGGGGTAAGAAACTGTGCCCCCTGCTGGACACTCTTGAAAGTGCTTTGAGATCATGAAGAGCACAATATAAACACAATCTTCATCACCACCATCATCATCATCATCATCATCATCACTCACGTCCAGGCTGCGCTGCTCGAAGAAGCAGCCGACGACCACATCCTTGTGTGCTCCCAGGCAGTAGTACACCAGGTTAGCCCAGCGCTCCGCCCCAAACACCCAGGCAGTCATGTCCTTACTGCCCACCGCGAAACACCTGGGGCAGGGAGGAGAGCGCGGTTAGAGGGGGGCAGCTCTTACCTGGGGGCCACACCTGAACAACCACCAAGGACCGCTCTACATCACTGCTGTACAGGCCTCCCAACTTGTGTGTTCTTCACGTGAGAGACATGTAGAGAATTTGTATCATTTGTATTTAGGGGTGGGTGAGCCGGCACAAGTTCGACGAGAAGCGTAAGGGTGACCCTGTAGAAGGGCAGGTGGGTGGGTTCTGTCTCAGAGGAGGCAGATCTGCTGGCCTCTGGAAATAGTCTCGAACCGAATAACAGGCAGCAGGCTCATGAGGGAGGGTGAATTTAAATAAATAGAGGGCATAATTGGCAACCAAACTGGGAGAAATTTGAAACAGATTTTCTCAAAATAAATAAATAAATGTTATAGGCCACTTGCTCACAGCCCGTCACTCTCTGTTTTGTGCGACATCGCCGGGAGCGTCGCGCGTCTGCCAGGGCGCTCACCTGGAGTCGTCCGTCCAGTCGATGCAGGTGGTCTCATCGTACGGCCCGTAGAAGCTCTTGTCCAGAGCGAAGGCGTTGAACTCCCTCTTCCTCCCCGGGGCGTGGTACATCAGAGCAACGTTCTCCTTCGTCACCACGAACCTCCTGCACAACAACGCCCACATCACACCACGAACCTCCTGCACAACAACACCCACATCACACCACGAACCTCCTGCACAACAACGCACACAGCACAACACATTACAGCACATCACACCACGAACCTCCTGCACAACAACGCCCACAGCACAACAACGCCCACAGCACAGCACATTACAGGCAGATCACAAACCTCCTGCACAACAACGAACACAGCACAGCACATTACATTACATTACAGGCATTTAGCAGACGCTCTTATCCAGAGCGACTTACAGTTTACATTTCTTTACATACAATCCATTTATACAGCTGGATATTTTACTGAAGCAATTCAGGTTAAGTACCTTTAGCTCAAGGGTACAACGGCAGTGTCCCACCTGGGGATTTAACCCGCAACCTTAACGTTACAAGACCCGGCTCCCTAACCATTACACTACACTGCCAGCCCCAGCACACAGCAAGCAGTCTTTTACACAGTGGAGACATGCTGCCGGTCCCGTACATGGATGTGTATCGGGGCGTGGACATGACTCTAACACGGAGAGACAGGATCAGCCCACTGAGCTAAAGACCCAGGTCCCCCTGCTGTTCTCCAGGGCTGATGTTGAATACTGCAGCGGACGCCAACACGCCAACTCACGTCTCTGAGCTCTGCTGCGCATGCACACACGTGACCGCGTGCACACGCGTGAATAAGGGCGGAGTCATGCTTCTGTGAACGTGTACGCGCTGACGCACGCATAGGGGCTCGCCAACACACTTTCACGCAACATTAACGCGTGCACTAGGGGGCAGTGTCACATTTACTAAACTAAAGAATGTACAGAAAACAAAGAAGAAATCCAGAAACGGAAAGCCGTTTTCACCCCCGGTGTAAATGAAGATGCGCACCTCTAGTTTGCATACAAATTGGGAGTGGGAAGGGTTTATGATTGACAGCACTGAGGTTACATCACTGTCTCTGCGGGCTACGGTTACCCATAAACCCCTTCTCAGCGTAGTTACGCAGAGACGTTTACGGGCATCTTCGCAGAAGCAGAACTCCGCCCTTAGGGAGTGCGTAAGACCGTACGTGAGTGCACAGTGTTTTTATGAGCGCGTGTGTGTGTGTGTGTGTGTGTGTGAGTCACGGACCTGCCGTCGGGGGAGAAGCGCACGCTGGAGACCGGCTTGTGGAAGTGGAAGTGATGGAGCACGGCCCGGGTGACGAGGCTGACCAACACGGCTGCGCCGTCTGAAACACACACACAGCACTGTGAGCACACTACACACACACACACACACACACACACACACACACACTACACACAGCATCTGTGAGCACACTACACACACACACACACACAGCATCTGTGAGCACACTACATACACTGAAACACACACACAGCATCGAATTATGTCTACTGAAACACAGGGAAGGGTAAAACAGAACCACGCTCTACCTACTGAGACACACAGAACCACGCTCTACCTACTGAGTCACACAGAACCACGCTCTACCTACTGAGTCACACAGAACCACGCTCTACCTACTGAGACACACAGAACCACGCTCTACCTACTGAGTCACACAGAACCACGCTCTACCTACTGAGTCACACAGAACCACGCTCTACCTACTGAGACACACAGAACCACGCTCTACCTACTGAGACACACAGAACCACGCTCTACCTACTGAGCCACACAGAACCACGCTCTACCTGCTGAGCCACACAGAACCATGCTCTACCTACTGAGCCACACAGAACCACGCTCTACCTGCTGAGACACACAGAACCACGCTCTACCTACTGAGACACACAGAACCACGCTCTACCTACTGAGCCACACAGAACCACACTCTACGTACTGAGCCACACAGAACCACGCTCTACCTACTGAGACACACAGAACCACGCTCTACCTACTGAGCCACACAGAACCACACTCTAACTACTGAGACACACAGAACCACGCTCTACCTACTGAGCCACACAGAACCACGCTCTACCTACTGAGACACACAGAACCACACTCTACCTACTGAGCCACACAGAGCCACGCTCTACCTGCTGAGACACACAGAACCACGCTCTACCTACTGAGTCACACAGAACCACGCTCTACCTACTGAGTCACACAGAACCACGCTCTACCTACTGAGACACACAGAACCACACTCTACCTACTGAGACACACAGAACCACACTCTACCTACTGAGCCACACAGAACCACACTCTACCTACTGAGACACACAGAACCACACTCTACCTACTGAGCCACACAGAACCACGCTCTACCTACTGAGACACACAGAACCACGCTCTACCTACTGAGCCACACAGAACCACGCTCTACCTGCTGAGCCACACAGAACCATGCTCTACCTACTGAGCCACACAGAACCACGCTCTACCTGCTGAGACACACAGAACCACGCTCTACCTACTGAGACACACAGAACCACGCTCTACCTACTGAGCCACACAGAACCACACTCTACGTACTGAGCCACACAGAACCACGCTCTACCTACTGAGACACACAGAACCACACTCTACCTACTGAGCCACACAGAACCACACTCTACCTACTGAGACACACAGAACCACGCTCTACCTACTGAGACACACAGAACCACGCTCTACTGTCATTCTTAGCACGAATGTTTGGAGGTCCTCCTTGGTTCCTACCTTCGTCCACCAGGATGGCCAGGTTCCCATCGGGGGAGAGGCCCACGCAGGTGATGTTCTTCGTGGTGGAGACGGGCAGAGTCTCGGATGTGTTGCTGTTTGTGGGTAAAAATGCGCGAGAACATCGTCAGGGCACGCGCAAAACCCATTTTGCCATAGTGACACTCACTGGCGCGAGCCAGACAGTGGAGCAGTGCGAACAAGAACAGCGACGTTACATATGACACTATATACATATGTACATGTGTGTTATATAAGGCACTATAGCACTTCGCAGCCTGACTGCCAGTCTGACTTTGAACGAGTTGTCTAGCGAATTAGCTAAATCACTCACACGCACACACGTAAAGTATCATACATACAGTAATGTTGGATGAAAGTCGCTTTCTGTAAACATTAAGGCAGAGGACTCACTTTTTCAAGTCGAAGACAGATATCCGGTTTCCCACGGGGCTGATCACAGAGTCGCCATCCTTTGAGAAACTCAGGTTCCCACGGCGATACACCGCGCCCAGCAAGTTGGAAAACTAGAAATGACAAATCCCACTTCAGGCAACATTGGATAACTGGCTAGCCAGCCAGCCAGCACATTAGCTAACTTGCTAGCTATATTATTATCTGTATCTGCAACCTGAATTAAGTAGCTGCCTTCAAAACACCTTTAAATAAATTCGATTCGCACAATTTTACAAAGGAAGACGCATTTCCTCGGAAAACAACCTAACTGTTTATAATTATAACCTTAACCTTATAACCTAAATCATTTAACATCCAACGAATCAAATCTCCAAAGTTGCAAGATGCAGTTCACAAGTAGCTAGCACGCTAACTGGTTTAACTCGAGACGGTGCTGCAACAAGTTAACTACACCGCGTAATATATCGTAATCTTTCTTACCCTGTATGCGAACTTCATTGCTGACACCAGTCTGGGAACTTTGTAGAGCTAAATCATAATAGAAACCACGACAACTCCAGCGATGTGACTGTGTTCACCGACTTACAACACGATTTACTACACCGCACATGTGAGCAACGTGAGAAAAAAATTGTTGTTGCTGCCGCACCATGTCCTTCCGGGTTTCAACTCTTGCAAGAGGTAGCGGGGAGGACTAGCTCGCCATCTGGCGGTCGGGAGTACCCATCACAAGCGTTATCCTACGTAAAGAGGTAGCGGGAGGACTAGAGCGCCATCTGGCGGTCGGGAGTACCCATCACAAGCGTTATCCTACGTAAAGAGGTAGCGGTGATGAATAGAGCGCCATCTGGCGATCAGGAGCACCCACCGCATGCGTTATCTTACGTAAAGATTAACGAAAAAAGTATTATCAATCTTATCACGGCCAAAACACAAATATATGGTGCCACTCTTGCCCCTTGTAAGAACACCAGGGTAAAAAAAAAAAACACGCACACACAATTTTAAAACATAGGTATATTTTTCAACTGTATAATGCATACAATACATATTCTTTTTAATTTAAATAATTACACAATCTGAATACAATCGGAGGTGCTTGTAATCTAATGGAATAATTTATAAAATAATGTGAAAATACGATATCCTTAATAGTCCCTCCCCCTAAACCCCAAACACAAACCCACACCCGAAATAAATCATGAAAATTGGACTCTTTTATATTTTAGTGTAAAAGTCACACAGGACCCTATCTTTTCCAGCCCACCAAGATGGTGAATTACCACCATTAAACTACAAAATAAACACAAGGGGACTACAGAGCCCACACTGCTCTGTACTAAACACAGACACACACAAAGCCTCCTGCTTCCGCTCAGTATTACACAAGCACAGTGTTTAAGACCACAACTATTTTAAAGTATACAGTATTTTCTTTTTTGTTTTAAAGTCTGTTGGAAAGACCGTGATCATCGTTAAGATCCGACGGTTGTGGCGCTCAGCCCTAACAGGCTCCCGTATCTTCGCCTCTAGTTTGTGAACACGAGAACAATCGGGAAGTGGGAGGGGCTTATGATCGACAGCACTGTAATGACATCACTGTCTCAGATGACTGTGGAACCGTGGGGTGAGGTGACGGAGATGGAGGGAAGGACCACGCACACACACACACGCACACGCACACGCACACACACACACGCACGCACTGACGCACACGCACGCCCTTAAACAATACACGGCTGCATTTACCTCCACAACACAATTTCCCCCATCATCACAGACAGACAGACAGACAGACAGACAGACAGACAGCAGGATTCATCCTTCCCTCTCTCCACACACTGACCGTGGGTGAAACCTTCCACAGTTACAAACAACGGGAAAAAAATACAAATATAAAAAAGTATAAATACAGATTCTCAAACGCTTGTGTCGTGGAGGCTGGAAAAGACAGTTGCCACAGAGTGACTCACACTTTATTATTATTTATTTATTTGTCCAAACTGTTCTTTTTTTGGTGAAATCTATACAGCGATTCTTTCTTTAGAGTATCTTTGAATTTAACAGTATGTACAGTGGCCAGAGGGGGGCGCTGTGTCCGCAGGACGCAGGGAAAGGGGGAAGGTGACAGCAGGACCAATAAACCCTAACCACACACACCATACCACACACACACACACACACACACCATACCACACACACACACACACACCATACCACACACACACCATACCACACACACACCATACCACACACACCCCATACACACACACACACACACCGTTCCTACTCTACTCTAGAGTACATCACCCACACTGTTATACAGAGCAATCTCACACACACTCACACACACACACACACCTGCAGTGGATTTGATAGTCTGTGTGTGTGTGTGTGTGTAAGAGAGAGAGTGTGTGTGAGTGCGTGAGTGTGTGTGAGCAATCTCACTCACACTCAGACACACACACACACACACTCACTCACTCACTCACACTCTCTCTCTCTCTCATCACACACACCCACACACTCACACTCACACACACACACACACACACACACCTCTCACACCCTCACACACTCTCACACACTCTCACACACACTCTCAGTCACACCCTCACACACCCTCACACACCCTCACACACACACCTGCAGTGGATTTGATAGTCTCTGTGTGTGAGTGTGTGAGTGTGCGAGTGTATGTGTGTGTGTGTGTGTGTGTGTGTGTGTGTGTGTGTGTGTGTGAGAGTGTGACTGAGAGTGTGTGAGAGTGTGTGTGAGAGTGTGTGAGAGTGTGAGTGTGTGTGTGTGAGGGTGTGTGAGGGTGTGTGTGTGTGAGTGTGTGAGTGTGCGAGTGTATGTGTGTGTCTGCTGGGAAGGAGTTCTGGGTGAGAAAAGTCTTAACAGCGATCAAGCAAACCAGGCGTGGGGGAAATGCAGCAGCAGTGCATTCTGGGACAGGTGAGGGACGCTCTCTCTGTGCCTAGGAGGGAGCCAATCAGAGAGGGAGAAACAGTGATAACTCCACCCACACAGAGAGGAGCAGGGCTCTGCAGGCGGAGGAGAATATCTGAACCACATGAACAAAGAAAACAAACAAACAAAAACAAAAAAGGAAAGAATAAGTGAATCCACACGAGCGACGGGGATCTCAGCGATATCCGCGGAAACGACAGGGCGGAGTCTGGAGGGGCGAGACACGCCCGCCCAGCGTCAGGGTCCGAGCCCAGGGGGCGGGGCACGGGGGTCATGTGACGTTGACCTCCAGCACGTGATCGTCCTTCCCGGGCAGAACCAGAACCTGCCGCGCCCGGCTGCCCTGGAACACCTGGCCCGCGTCGAAGGGTTCGAGGCGGGGCAGGGGGGGCCCGCGGGGGGGCTCCACCCCCCCCAGGGAGTGAATGCTGCCGCGACTGCGCAGGCTGGCCGTGTCCGTCTGCTCGTCCAGCAACGAGACGCTGTCCTTCTCCACACAGCTGTCTGTGAGGGGGATGGGAGAGGGGGCAGGTCACTCACATTTATTAAAAAACTAATGGAATCATGGCCCCAACCAAGCTTATAGTTTTTCTGAACAATAATAACACAAATCTAGAAATGGCTTTTACAATAGTACCTGCATATTTTGTAAAAAAAATAAAATTAACCATATCGTAAACACATATCTTAACCCTCGCACAGAAATGCTGACACACGCGCTGAATTGAAAGTGTGTGTGAATGTGTAATGACAGCAGTGTCCCAGCAGCGAATTTAACAAACACACACTGTGTGACAGGCCCAGTTCCTCAGACAAGAGTATTAGAGCAGGATTGTGTGTCACATCTGCCGCTCGCCGCCAGAGGGCAGCATTGGACTCTTGATTGTTCTCTGATTGTTTAATTGTGTAATTGGTTTATTGTATTATTGTCTTAGTGATTTTCACCTGTGCCTTGTTTCGTTCCTTTTTTAAGCTGCCAGTTTTCTGTTCACATTGCTCTGTCTTGAAATGGCAGTTCCCAGTGTTTGTTTCTCATGTTACCATTTCAGAGCTTTTACTTTAAGCCTTGCTTATTGAATGTCTCTCTTAAGTGTTTTAGAATTTTCTGTTTGTTTGTTTACTCAGTGTTTATTTTTACCTTTTGTTAGTTTGAGTTAATCTTAACTAATCTGTTAATTTTCAATTCTTTGATTTAATTAAATCACAAGGTTCTTGGATTCCTGTTTCCTGTCTAGTCTCTGCACTTGGGTCCAGATTCCCTGCCCTTGTTTCAATTTTTTGTGTGTGTGTGTGCTTGCTGAGCCTGTCTGTAATGGGGTGGGGGGTGAGTGTTGCGTCCTGCGCAGAGGGGGCTCACCTGTTTCAGCCGGGATGGGGGGCAGGGCGTAGTGAGGCAGGTACTTGAACAGCTTGATTTTGGGGAAAGGCAGGTTCCCGGCGAACAGGGGCATCACCTCCATCTGCACCCTGTGTACCGCGCTGACCGCCACAGGCATCGAGAGCAGGCCAGAGCTCTTCCCACACACCGCCCAGTTACTGCTGTTATCCACCACTGCAGAGAACACACACACACACACACACAGTGTTAACACACACACACACACACAGTGTTCACACTCTCACACTCTCACACTCACACACACACACACACTCACCCTCATACAGCAGTTTGGCGGTGTACAATCCGTCGTTCTCTGTGAGTCCTGTGTCTTCGCTCTCCGCCTCGCACAGCTCCTCCAGGCGTGTGATGCACACCTCCAGCCCACAGAGGGCGCCAGTGTGGCAGTGCTCTGCTCCAGGGCCCGGCACAATGTCTGCGCTCACGCTGTACAGCGTCTGTGTGAGAGAAGGGAACGAGCGGTCATCAAACAGCGCCGCACGCGAGAACGCGGGGGAGGACCAATCGAAATAAATAGAGGGTTGAATTGGCTACTAAATTGGGAGAAAAATGGGGAAAAGTTTGAAACACATAAAAAAACATTTAAAAAATGTAAGCGGTGTGAGTCGATCTGGGTAAGGGCGTCTCAAACTCAAATAAAGATATAATAATAATAATAATAATAATCCTCCCCCTGGATGTGGGGCTCAGAGCGCAGGCACTCACACACACGTTCTCCAGCTGGAACTCGTAGCGGAACGGTTTGTAGTCGCAGCCCTCTGCGCGGGCGGGGGAGAAGCAGACGGAGAACTCAAAGTGGGGGGAGAGCGGAGCGTCTCGGGTCCACTTCAGCTCCCACACGCAGAACAGAGAGCGGCTACTGCTCACCACCTGCAGAGAGAAGAGCACACGTCACTCTCACACACACACACACACACTCACACACTCACACACACTCACACACTCACACACTCACACAGGTGTAGACAAGTGTGGACAGGTGTAATGAGTGTGGGCAGGTGTAATGAGTGTGGGCAGGTGCACCAGGTGTGGGCGGGGCGTGTACCTGCTGTGGGCGGGGCGTGCAGCAGGTGTGGGCGGGGCGTGTACCTGCTGTGTTTTGGCGTTGAGGGACAGCAGCTCCAGCGCAGTGCCTCCGCTCTCCGCCAGGCTCGGCTCCACCAGGTGGAAGCTCACCTCCGACACGTTCTGCAGACACACCTGGATGTACTTCCTGTCAGGTCAGGAGGTGAGGGGTCAGAGGTCAGGGAGCCACACCATCACAGTCAACACCAGAGAGAGATTTCAGAAGAAAACTGGGTGTAAAACAGCCAAGAGCATCATAAGATGGGTGTTCATCTCGGCCCCGGACCCAACCTACTCTCTCCAGAATTTCTGGAAGTTACAGTTCATGAGAGCAGTTTCCTCCAATCTGATTGGTTCTAGCAAGTTTTAGCCAGCTCTATGTTATAGGTCAATGATTGAGTTGGCTTGAATCTCCGTGTACAATTTGGTAGCCAATTACACCCGATATTTTCAAGTCAATCCCCCCCCTAGTGATGTGAGTTCGCTGCCGTAGTCCTGCGACCGGTAGTGACAAAGGCAAAGTATCGTATCCTCCGAGACGGCACTCGCCAGGCCTGCGACCGTAACCCGGTACTCCAGAGCCACTCCTGTGCGCAGCGAACGCCCTGTCCTCTTCCCTCCCCCCTCCCTGAGGCAGACAGCCAAACGCCGCCCCCCGGTGGCACTCCTGGCCAGAGCCGACTCTGGCGCGACGGGGAATCGAACCCCGGTCTCCGTGGCCAGCGTTGAACATTGTAACCACTAGACCAGTGTCCTGTAATTTCGAGAGGGTAAAAAAGTCACCTTTTCCCGACAGAGAGCAGGGAGTGTTTGGCTTTGAAGGGGATGTGGAAGGTCAGGGCTATGAGGGTGGAGTAGATGGACCACGGACAGTCTATGGACACCTGTGGACAGACAAGCAAAGAAACACGGAGTCAAACAAGACAAAGGAGTTGTGTTTAGGGAGCAGCAGGGCAGGCTGCACACCCCACCCACTTTCGACCCCCCTCAGTATTATGGGACAGGAAGTGGAACAGGTTTTAAGCTTTAAGTACCTGGGCACCGAAATTAACCAGAACTTGGCTGGCAATGTAGTGTAATGGTTAGGGGAGCTGGGCTTGTAACTCAGAGGTTGCAGGTTCAATTCCCAGGTGGGGCACTGCCGTTGTACCCTTGAGCTAAAGGTACTTAACCTGAATTGCTCCAGTAAAATATTCAGCTGTATAAATGGATTGTATGTAAAGAGATGTAAAACTGTGTACGTCGCTCTGGATAAGAGCGTCTGCTAAATGCCTAAAAATGTCAACAAAAAAACTTGTCCTTTTCTGACCATGCAGACTATGTCTACAATTGGGCCCAACAGAGACTATTTCTTTTACGAAAGCTCAAGAGTTTAAACATCTCGCTCTCCCGCGGACCTTGTGGTCGATGGTGGTCTCGCTGCTGTCGCCCTGCGGGCGGTGCTGGAGTTCCCCGTTGGTCAGGCGCTGGGTGTCGGGCCGGGCCGGGCCCGCCGGGATGTGGCACAGAACCTCCAGCTGGAACTCGATGGTGTGATACGGAGGAGCGAGAGGCAGAGCGATGCTGGTGACCTTCTCAGAGGACTGCACTGAGAGAACACTCTCACTCACCAGCTCTACAGGGGGAGGGGGAGAGAGAGGGAGAGGGGGAGGAAAGAGAGAGAGAGAGAGAGAGGGGAGGGAGACAGAGAAAGAGAGAGAGAGGGAGAGAGAGAGAGAGAGAGAGAGAGAGGGAGAGAGAGAGAGAGAGAGAGAGAAAAAAGAGAGAGAGAGAGAAAGGGAGAGGGGGAAGAGAGAGAGAGAGAGAGAGAGAGAGGGGGAGGAAAGAGGGAGGGAGGGAGAGGGAGGGAGGGAGAGGGGGGAAGAGAGAGAGACAGAGAGAGAGAGAGGGGGAGAGGGAGAGAGAGAAAAAGAGGGGAGAGAGAAAGGGAGAGGGGGAAGAGAGAGAGAGAGAGAGAGGGGGGAGAGAGAGAGAGAGAGAGAGAGAGAGAGAGGGGGGGGGAAGAGAGAGGGAGGGAGAGAAAACAGAGAGAAGAAGGGTCAGAGTCTGATTGGTGGACCTGCAATCAAAGCTACTGAGGTCACATGCAAATGCCACCACTTCCTGTTGTTGTCTTCCACAAGGCAGGACTCAGAGCGCCGCCATCTTCTGGAGCTAGAGACACGTGACCCGACCAGTGACCACCAGAGTGAGCGCTGTACTGACCCCTGAGACAAGTGTAACGCGTGTGGACAGGTGTAATGTGTGTGGACAGGTGTAATGTGTGTGTGGACAGGTGTGTGGACAGGTGTAGTGTGTGTGGACAGGTGTAGTGTGTGTGGACAGGTGTGTGGACAGGTGTAATGTGTGTGTGGACAGGTGTAGTGTGTGGACAGGTGTAATGCGTGTGGACAGGTGTGTGGACAGGTGTAATGTGTGTGTGGACAGGTGTAATGTGTGTGGACAGGTGTAATGTGTGTGGACAGGTGTAATGTGTGTGGACAGGTGTGTGGACAGGTGTAATGTGTGACCCGGGCGCTCACCTCCAGCGCTGGACAGGATGTGGGCGGGGCAGGAGGGCGACTGCAGGATGGGCATGGCGTCTGTGTTGCTCAGCTGCAGGGCGTCGCCCTTCCTGATGCAGTAGTGTCCCGTGACGATGGTGAACTTCACCCTCTGCGGCAGACCTGCCAGCAGGTCGTCTGGGAAACACACCAGGGGTCAGAGGTCACACAAGGGTAAAGGTCAGAGGTCACACACATAGTCACAGCTTTACTGCCCCTCCCCCTTCACATGAATCCCCTTTTCACTGGTCTGGTGTCACACTCAAGTGGAAGTGGAGGACTGCTCAGGGTGAGCCAGGAAACACAGACAGACAGACAGACAGACAGACAGACAGACAGATGGAGAGACAGACAGACAGGCAGACAGACAGAGAGAGAGAGAGAGACAGACAGAGAGATGGAGAGATGGAGAGACAGACACACATGGACAGACAGGCATGCGGACGTACGGAGAGACGGAGAGACAGGCAGGCAGACAGACAGACAGACCGAGAGAGAGACAGAGAGAGAGAGAGACAGACGGAGAGACGGAGAGACAGACAGAAGGACAGACAGACCTGCGAGCGGCTCCACACTGAGTTGGGGCTCCTGGGAGTACACCTCGTACTGCACCACGGGGTAGATGTGCGGCAGGACGAACTGCACCCGCCCCACGGTGGCACACAGCTGCCTCAGCGTGTAGGTCCCGGGCTCTCCGCTCTGCATCCCAGAATACACGCGGTTACTACGGCGACACCACCCTGCCACTCTGCATCCCAGAATACACGCTGTTACTACGGCCACACCACCCTGCACCAGCACGTTTTAGGCTCTTATTCCACTGCTGAAACACCCTTTCATACGACACTAAAGAGGAGGCGAGACGCAAGTTCATATGAACATAAAGCCAAGCGTCCATAAAGCCCTGACGTTATCCCTAAGCACCATTTACAAACCGCACTTCTCCTACATTCATTCATGTTTCATTCATGTAATGGTCAGGGAGCTGGGCTTGTAACGTTAAGGTTGCAGGTTCAATCCCCAGGTGGGGCACTGCCGTTGTACCCTTGAGCTAAAGGTACTTAACCTGAATTGCTTCAGTTAATATCCAACTGTATAAATGGATTGTATGTAAAGAAATGTAAACTGTAAGTCGCTCTGGATAAGAGCGTCTGCTAAATGCCTGTAATGTAATGTTTCTTTATCTTTCCATCTCAAGAGAGAGACTGTGGACTGTTTCACTCTGTGAAGGTTTATGTGTGTGATGAACGTGTGAAATCTCGGCTTAGTGTCGGCAGTTAACACAACTTATTCCGTGTTCGTCTCAAACAGTCCGAACAGGTTTCCAACCGCAGCACAGAGGAAAGTCAGAGTCAGTAAATAAAACAAGTCATGCAGGGCCTCCCGCGTGGTCTAGTGGTTTCAACGTCTGACGCTGGCCACGGAGACCGGGGTTCAATTCCCCGTCACGCCAGAGTCGGCTCTGCAGCAATTGGCTGTCCGCCCCAGGGAGGGGGGAGGGAAGCCGACACAGTTCGCTGCGCACAGGAGTGGTTCTGGGGTACTGGAATTACAGTCGACGGCACGACGAGTGCGGTCTTGGAGGAGGCAGTGCTTTGCCATTGTCACTGCCGGTCACAGGACTACGGCAGCGAACTATAGGGGTAAGGGGATTGAACTAAGCATATGGGTAAATGGCTAAAAAAAACCAGGGTAAAATCTGAAAAATAAATTTTAGTAAAAAAAATAAAGTTATCCATCCTAAATGAGTTACAAACAAACAAATAGAGAAGAGCTTTTAATTTTTTTCTAAATAAAAATAACTGAACTACAGTTTCCACAGTAAACGGCGCAAAGCAGCCTTACGGGGGCAGTGAAGAGGATGCTGTTGTTGCCGGGCAACAGCGTGACCTCGCTGGTCTTGAGCAGCTGGGCCCCGTCGTCCACGGCGACGGCCGCGCGCCCGGGCGGGTCCAGGGAGGCGGAGCTCCCGCGGCGGCGCAGCAGCATGTGCACGTTCCTGCAGACCACGCCCGCGGAGGTGAGCGAGCGGTCTGTGGGGCTGCGGTCCTGCATCTCCTGCAGCTCCAGCGCCGGGGGCTGGGGGCGGGGCCGCGCGCCCGCCGGGGGGCTCTCCTCGGGGAAGCGCACCGTCCCGGCGGGCCTGTGGGCCCCCCGGCCCCGCCCGGCCCCGCCCGCCCCGGCCCGGCCCTGAGCCCCGCCCCGCTCCAGGCTGAAGTGCACGCTGGCCGCCAGCTGCTCCAGGCGCACGGCGACGGGCATCAGGCTGCGCAGACACAGCTCCACCTGCAGGGCGGCGCCCACGTGCACCACCGCGGCCGGCGGGCGGAACTGCAGCTGCCTGAGCTGAGCGAACGCCCCCATCGCCAGCACCGCCTGGGGACTGAGGGAGGAACGCAGCGCGTGACACTGAGCACACGCTAATCCACACACACGGTAATCCACACTCACACTCTCAGACTCTCACACTCTCTCTCTCACACTCTCTCTCTCACACACACACACACACGCACGCACGCACGCACGCACGCACGCACGCACGCACGCACGCGGCACGCAACGCACGCACGCACGCACGCACGCACGCACGCACACACGCACGGCACACGCACACGCACACACGCTAATCCACACACACTAACACAGCAAAGAACACAACATAATATATACCACTTAGGAGACAGTTTTATCCAAAGCAATTTACAGGAGTGAATGCAAAACAAATTCTGTATATGTGGCCCCAGTGGGAAGCGAACCCACAATCTAAGCATTGCCAACGCCGTGCTCTACCTACTGAGCCACACAGAACCACAGAACCACATGTACAGTACCAGTCAAAGGTTTGAGTACACCTTCCATCTGGATTACGGCTAATCGGGCACTCCTTCATTCTTCAGCAAGATAATGACCCGAAACACACCTTGAAGTTGTGCAAGAACTGGTGAAGGAGCAACGTGAAGGACAACTCAAACTAATGACCTGGCCTGCCCAGTGTCCAGACCTCAATCCCATAGAACTTGTATGAGATGAACTGGACAGAAGAGGCAAAGCAAAGCAACTCACAAGTGTATCTGGGAATTGCTGCACGAGAGCTGGGAAGACATATCGGGTGATTTCCTCCTGAAACTTATTAACCGAATGGCCCGTGTTTGTGAGGCTGTTATCACAGCAAAGGGTGGCTATTTTGAGGAATCCAAGATTCAATTTTCAATTCAATTTTCTTGAACATTTCTTTGATGTTCAATTTGTTTATTGTATCATTTGTTCTTTGTCATTTTCAAGTATTTACAGAAACGTATCCGGTGTAAAGCATTGTCAACTATGAGATAAACCTAGTTTCCAGCAGGTGTACTCAAACTTTTGACTGGTACTGTACATGTGGTTCTGTGGTTCTGTGTGGTACTGTAGGTGTACTGAATAGGTTTAGAAGAGCAGAA
>JAINUG010000300.1:745000-760000 GCA_029706075.1 Aldrovandia affinis | reverse complement strand
CAGAGAGGCAGAGAGGCAGAGAGGCAGAGAGGCAGAGAGACAGAGAGGCAGAGAGGCAGAGAAAGAAAGAGAGACAGAGAGAGAGAGAGAGAGGAGTAAGAGAGAGACAGAGAGGGAGAGAGAGAGCGAGACAGTGAGACAGAGACAGAGAGACCGAGAGACCGAGAGACAGAGAGAGAGAGAGAGACAGAGAGACAGAGAGACAGAGAGACAGAGAGACAGAGAGACAGAGAGACAGAGAGGCAGAGAGAGAGAAAGAGAGAGAGAGAGAGATAGAGAGAGAGAGACAATGAGAGAGAGAGATAGTGAGAAAGAGAGACAGTGAGAGAGAGAGTAAGAGAGAGAGAGAGAGGGAGAGAGGGACAGAGAGGGAGAGAGTAAGAGAGTAAGAGAGAGACGGAGAGGGAGAGAGAGAGCGAGACAGTGAGACAGAGACAGAGAGACCGAGAGACAGAGAGAGAGACAGAGAGACAGAGAGACAGAGAGACAGAGAGACAGAGAGACAGAGAGACAGAGAGACAGAGAGGCAGAGAGAGAGAAAGAGAGAGAGAGAGAAAGAGAGAGAGAGAGAGAGAGATAGAGAGAGAGAGACAATGAGAGAGAGAGATAGTGAGAAAGAGAGACAGTGAGAGAGAGAGTAAGAGAGAGAGAGAGAGGGAGAGAGAGGGAGAGGGAGAGAGTAAGAGAGAGAGAGAGAGAGAGAGAGAGAGAGAGAGAGAGAGAGAGAGGAGGGAGGGAGTAAGAGAGAGACGGAGAGGGAGAGAGTAGTTTAGTAGAGTACCTTCTCGGAGGCGTAGGCCCAGAGCCCCACGGTGTGAGAGCAGTTGGCCTCCAGCTGGGCACGCTCACAGCAGCCCTCGATCCTCTGCAGCACCTCCAGGCAGCTGAGGAACACCCAGCAGTCCAGCGCCCCCTGCAGGACGGACACCTGCACCAACCACACAGCGCTCAGCTCAGCTCAGCCCAGCTAACCCTGACCCCCTCCCTGCCACCGCCGCCCCCACATCACGCAGGCAGGCAGGGCTTACTTTAGATCACTCCCGTTTTCAGATCAATATCTCCATTTGAAGTTTCAGCGCTGAACTGAACTCTCTCGTTCAAATTAATGTTGAACACTAAAAATCCATACATTTTGACGTCATTATATATCCATACGTTACACTCACCTAGCACATGCACAACTGTTCAGTGTTTTAACTGTATTCTACACTACACTACAGCCGTGGCCAAAAGTTTTGAGAATGACACAAGTATTGGTTTTCACAAAGTTTGCTGCTTCAGTGTTTTTAGATATTTTTGTCAGATGTTACTATGGTATACTGAAGTATAATTACAAGCATTTCACAAGTGTCAAAGGCTTTTATTGACAATTACATTAAGTTTATGCAAAGAGTCAGTATTTGCAGTGTTGACCCTTCTTTTTCAAGACCTCTGCAATTCGCCCTGGCATGCTGTCAATTAACTTCTGGGCCACATCCGGACTGATGGCAGCCCATTCTTGCATAATCAATGCTTGGAGTTTGTCAGAATTTGTGGGTTTTTGTTTGTCCACCCGCCACTTGAGGATTGACCACAACTTCTCAATGGGATTAAGGTCTGGGGAGTTTCCTGGCCATGGACCCAAAATTTTCGATGTTTTGTTCCCCGAGCCACTTAGTTATCACTTTTGGCAAGGTGCGTAGCGCACTCGGTGCTCGGTGCGTACCTCGAGCAGGCGCAGCTCCTGGACGCAGTTGTGCAGCAGCTCCAGGGCGCGCTGGGTCACCTCCCAGGGCCGCTGCAGGAAGAGCAGCAGGGTGCACTGGCGGGAGAACAGGTAGCTGCGCATGTCCAGCAGGCTGGCCCGGCCGCTCTGAACCTGCTGCCTCTTCTCCATGTCGATGGGCCGGCGCAGGACCAGCCCGTTCCAGCTGCTCACCGGGGCGCAGAACGAGCCCAGCCAGTTCGCCCCGTCTGTGCAGACACAGAGAGACACACACCACACGAGTACGCACACACCACACACACAGACACACGCAGATACACACGCACACACGCGCAGATACACAGACACAGACACAGACACAGACACAGACACACGCAGATACACACACACACACACACAGGGCACAGAGCGTGAGATCCTTCCAGCATCCTCACGGGCACGCATATTAAACACGCTTCTTAAGCATAATTGATTGTTTTAAAAAAATGATGTGCTATTAAGTAGCTACTGTATTTACTGACTTGTAAATGTTATTTGTTTCATTTGAAACTTGTTGTTTCATGGTGTGATTGATCTTACCATAAATTCACCATTAATGCACATCTTGTAAGTCGCTCTGGATAAGAGAGTCTTCTAAATGCTTAAAATGTGAATGTAAAAAGTTGTTTGCTGCATTCTTGGCCAGATCTCACTAGGACAGCAGATTAATTTAATAATACTGTGCATCAGCTGGTTAAACAAATAATAACTTTGATGCACAAACACAGGCGAGGGGGGTGGATCCAGGCCTGTTTTTGCTACAGACAGGAAGTGCGCACTACAGAGAGGAAGTGGCCCCTACCTCCAGCGCCGGAGTTGAGGACGTACTGAGTGAAGAGGGCGTCCAGCTCGTCATACTGAACCAGAGCGTCCTCGAACTGCTGCAGCATCTCAAACACGAACGCCAGCTCCTCCTACAACACAGCACAGGGCCAGAGAGACCAAATCAGACACGCACACACACACACGCATGTGATCACTCACACACACACACACACACACACACACACACACACACACACACACACACACACACACACACACACACACACACACACACACACACACACACACACACACACACACACACACACACACACACACACACACACACACACACACACATGTGATCACACACACACACACACACACACACACACACACACACTCACACACTCACACACTCACACACTCACACACTCTCACACACACACACACACACACACGCATGTGATCACTCACACGCATACACACACACACACACACACACACACACTCACACTCACACACACACACACACACACACACACACACACACACACACACACTCACACACACAGTGAACAGCACAGAAACACAGCGGGCCTGTTAGGGGGCGTGGCTGCGGTGATGGACAGCTGACCTGCACCATGAAGTAGTTGCAGAAGCTCCAGCCAGGCTCGGTGCGCTGCTCGCGCAGGCTGCGCATGTCGTCCTCGAAGCGGCCCAGGTTCCTGGTGAACGACATGAGCAGCAGAGTGCGCAGCTTGCTGAGGAACGAGCTCCACGACTCCTGCGCCCGCGACGACTCCTTCAGCGGGTCCGACAGAACCACACACCTGGGACAGAACCACACGCACGCTCAGGGACACACTGGAACCACACACCTGGGACAGAACCACACGCACGCTCAGGTACACACTGGAACCACACACCTGGGACAGAACCACACACACGCTCAGGTACACACCAGAACCACACACCTGGGACAGAACCACACACCTGGGACAGAACCACACACCTGGGACAGAACCACACGCACGCTCAGGGACACACTGGAACCACACACCTGGGACAGAACCACACGCACGCTCAGGTACACACTGGAACCACGCACCTGGGACAGAACCACACACCTGGGACAGAACCACACACACGCTCAGGTACACACCGGAACCACACACCTGGGACAGAACCACACACACGCTCAGGGACACACTGGAACCACACACCTGGGACAGAACCACACACCTGGGACAGAACCACACGCACGCTCAGGTACACACTGGAACCACACACACGCTCAGGGACACACTAGAACCACACACACGCTCAGGTACACACCGGAACCACACACCTGGGACAGAACCACACACCTGGGACAGAACCACACCTGGGACAGAACCACACACACGCTCAGGTACACACCGGAACCACACACCTGGGACAGAACCACACACACGCTCAGGGACAGACTAGAACCACACACACGCTCAGGTACACACTGGAACCACACACCTGGGACAGAACCACAGCGGGGCCAAGCACACGCTCAGGTACACACGAGGGCTGGGACATTGCACTTTTCAAATCATCAAATGCATCTCGGTTAGAAAAAATATGCAAACAAAATATATATATATTTTTTTTTTTAACTGAAATGAAAAGAAGTAAGAAGAAGAGAGAGAGAGAAACAGAGAGAGAGCGAGAGAGAGAGATGCGATGATGGACCACGCCCGTACTGGCCCACGCCAAGACGACGCCTTCGCCTGTTTCTGAGGCAGAAACCCCCTGGAGCGCGGGTTTGAGCACAGGTTGGAGGGCGAGAGGGCGGGAGGGCGGGTGCAGGAGGGTGGGACAGCGGGTTCGAGGGCAGGAGGGTGGGACAGCGGGTTCGAGGGCAGGAGGGCGGGCCCACCTGTCGCTCTGCTTGTTGCAGAAGTCGTTGCGGATCTTGTCCACGATGGACGTGCGCGGCAGGATGTTGGTCTTGTTCTTCTTCTTGGTGTCGCTCTCCACCACCACGATGAGCCAGTCCACCGTGCTGTGCAGCTTCAGCAGGTTCTGCCACCGCACGATGTCCTCCTTCACCGACGCCTTGTACAGCTCCGTGTCCTGCAGAGACAACGCCGACATCAACACCGAGACATCAACACCGAGACATCAACACTGAGGCCTCAACACCAACCTCAACACCGAGGCCTCAACACCTCTAAGAGCCGCAAGGGGAGGGGCCGGCACTGCGACACTGAAGCCTCGTCTATCGTCCAATAGTCCCTCAGTCTTCCAAAAACAACACAAACAGTGAGATCCGGCCTACACACATCCGTGCGCACACACACACATGCACGCACACACTCACACACACCCACACACCTGTGCACACACACACACACACACCCATGCACACACAGACACACACACACAGACACGCACAAACAGAACGCCTTGGAATACCATCTGTCTCCCAACAGACTGTAAAAGATCTATGTTGATGATGTGCCCTTCTAATGTGCAGTATCTCTACAGGTCTAGAGTCAAACACCAGTAAATTAAACTCCTCACATCTCCTGCTGGTAGCTTCTGTTTGCCGAGCGATTTGTCAAGGAACCATTCGGCCCTCGAGGGAATTCTACAGATCAGTGCCAGCAGAGAACACACTCTCACGTTTCAAATCAAACTGCGCCACGAACCTCTATGATCGGAGATTTCAACACCAACTGACATAAGAACTTCTCCTTCGCTTTACTTAAAGAAATAGATTTCTCGCAATATAGTGTAGTGCTTAATGAACTGGGCTTGTTACATAGAGGTTGCGGGTTCAAATCACAAGTGTCCTTGCTGTATGAACAGATAGCAGCACTACAATAAATACCCTGTGATTGACTTGTTTTGCCCAGGAAACAAACAGCAGCAGAATTATTGAGTTATTCATACACATCATGATTTATTCAGTACTCACACAGCAACATGTGGATTCAAACAGCAGTGGCTAGATTCAGTACTCAAACGGCAGTAGGTTGATTCAGTACTCAAACGGCAGTAGGTTGATTCAGTACTCAAATGGCAGCAGAGATTCAGTACTCAAACGGCAGCAGATTGATTCAGTACTCAAACGGCAGCAGATTGATTCAGTACTCAAATGGCAGCAGAGTGATTCAGTACTCAAACGGCAGCAGATTGATTCAGTACTCAAACGGCAGCAGATTGATTCAGTACTCAAACAGCAGCAGATTGATTCAGTACTCAACGGCAGCAGATTGATTCAGTACTCAAACAGCAGCAGATTGATTCAGTACTCAAACGGCAGCAGATTGATTCAGTACTCAAACAGCAGCAGATTGATTCAGTACTCAAACGGTAGCAGATTGATTCAGTACTCAAACGGTAGCAGATTGATTCAGTACTCAAAAGGCAGCAGACTGATTCAGTACTCAAAAGGCAGCAGACTGATTCAGTACTCAAAAGGCAGCAGATTGATTCAGGACTCACACAGCAGTCGGTCCAGTATATGTGCAGGAAGGGGAACGTGAGCAGGGCTTTGTTCCCCTCCTTGGGAAGCAGATCCTCTTTGAACTGGACGAAGTTCGCCTCCAGATGAATCATCTTCGGTGCTCGTCCATATGACCTACGGAGGACAGGACAGGAACAGCAGTCACCACTTCCGTGGGGAAGAGTGGACCTCACTAAATACACGCATATGCGCACACACGCTCACGCACGCACGCACGCACGCACGCACACACACACGTGTCAAATTTGAGGCATGGGAAGTCTCAAATCTGGCTTTTCCTCCTGATATCTAAAAACTCCTGGTCAGTAAAAGCAGTGGTCCAGGTTCTGTAAAGGCTCGCTTCAAACAGAAATACACAACGGGCCTGTTAGATTTCACACCATCCAACCAGAGATTTTACTGGGAGAGGCCCAAAACCATGCACACAAAAGGCAGCATTGTTCATATCTGTTTGCACAGGAAGCAACACAGAGAAATGCAACAGATGAATTAACCACAATGAGGTCCTTTAAGAGACTCTTATTTTGGACTTAGCGAGGCAATTTATTAATAAACTTAACCCCAAAAAGCATGGAGACAAATCATTTGTCAGCAAAACAAACTGCACCCCATAATACTTCTTAATCAGAACAAAAGGGAACACAGTGGATTACAGTGGTGGACACTAACCCAGTACACTTACTTTACTTTAACTTATTACTGTACTTACATTTTTCAAGTATCTGTGACTTACTTAAGCATTTCTATTTTTACTTTCACTCCCCTACATTTCAAAGGCAAATGGGGTTAAATGTAGGGCCTTTTACTTTCACTGGAGTAATATTTTATCAGGGTATCTGTACTTCTACTCCAGTAAAGGGTTTGTGTACTTTGCCCACCACTGCTGGATTCCATGTGTGTGGAATAGAACACTGTGCTGTGTGCGTGACTCCATTTCCCAGCATGCCGTGTGCGACTCACCTCCTCCACTCCATTGGCTCCCGGGGCAGCTGCTGGGTCAGGGAGTTGTACAGAGACGTGAACAGGCCGTGATCCCCAGCATCTGGGAGAGGGGCACAGGGAGGGAGTTTAGTCACCCCACATAGCCCTTTAATAACCCCCTGTACCCCCAACACCCCCATCCCCCCACACCCAAACCACTGCCCCCACACCACCCTCTGGCCTCCGACTCCTCAGACAGACAGACAGACAGACAGACAGACAGACAGACAGACAGACAGACAGACAGACACAGTGTAATAGGGATTGTCGCATTCTTAGTGAGGGGAGGAACAAGAATGAAGAAAGCCGGCATGGAGTGGAAAAAGTTAAACATTTATTGAATTAAGGCACCAACCAGAGTGCTCAGAAACATAAGATAACCGGAACTAACAAAACAATAAACAAATAATAAACTAAATCAATTAAAAATCCACTGTAAACTAGGAAACAAACTGAAGAAAATTAATGTTTCCAAAAATAATACGAACAGTGACTGTCATTAGCAATGCGCCTGGAGCTGCGCAGAAGGGTAAGACCGACTCAAACGGAATGGCTCAACAGCTCCTTACATAGGGCAAGAAGCCCCTCCTAAACCAAACCATTTTCAAAAGAAAGTAAAGAAAGTACATTTAGTTACCAATAATTACATGCATGAATATTTTAACGTTACGACGAGATGCATTAAGGAGCAGTTGCAGACTCGCAGGTCTGCTCCGTGAGGAATGCGATAACTCGCTTCCTCACACACAGGCACAGAGTGTGAGTGCGAGTGCGTGTGTGTGTGTGCATGAACTGTATGGCTGGCAGGGTAGTGTAATGGTCAGGGAGCTGGGCTTGTAAATTGGAGGTTGCAGGTTCAATTCCCAGGTGGGGCACTGCTGTTGTACCCTTGAGCTAAAGGTACTTAACCTGAATTGCTTCAGTAAAATATCCAGCTGTATAAATGGATTGTATGTAGAGAAATGTAAACTGTGTAAGTCGCTCTGGATAAGAGCGTCTGCTAAATGCCTACAAAATTTAAATGTAAAATGTGTATGAACAACCCCACCAGCTTCCACTCCGGTGAGTTTCAGAGTTAATGAATGGCCCAAGCATCAGGAGAGGTGAGATCAAGGCATTCAGAAGATTCATAATGAGAGCGTGTGCGTTGGTTGGCATGTTGGAGCAGCTAGGACGAGATGGCTACACCGAGCTGAGATGTGGCTCACACGTCTGCACGCAGCGAGTTTCGAACCGAGGGATCTCGACGCGACAAGAGAGCAATTTAGCTCACCGAGCTCAAGACTCAACTCCGGGAACGAATCGTACTCTTATCCACGTCACCTTCTGCAGCGGGCGCTCACGTACCAGAGCTCACCCTCTACATCTGCCAGTGGGCCAGCAACATCCCAGGAGTCACCAGTCACTTACCTGCAGAGTCCAGATCAGAACGCAGTGAGCTCTGGTTCACCCAGGATGGCGTGGACCCCCGAGAGCGCACCCTCGGACAATTCAACAATTCATGGTCCTTCTAGTTATTTAGCTTCACCCTATTTTTCAGTGTGTTTGTGTGTCACTCACTCCGGTATACAAAGCAAGGCCTTGCCTATTTAATGACACCACTAAAGCGCACACCGACATCACAGCGTTGAACTGTGAACATTTACAGTGAAAAGAAAGGGACACAGCAGAGCAGGGACCCCGCGTTTCAGATTCACTTTGGAAACGAACGCCGGGCATCAAACTGATGGGACAGGTTTTTACATTTCACAGAGCTTTTGATGTTTAAGTGTTGGGTAAAAGAGGGCGCCTCCCTCCCTCCCCAAAACTGTTACATGCGTCGCTTTTGACACCAGCAGCGGTGGAGCAATCACAGGACGAGGCTGGGGCTTTGAGCAAGGCGACAGGGAAAGGGATTATATTCGGACTGCCAAACTCGGGATTATGAACATTTATTAAGTGAAATGCAGGTTTGAGTTCATGCAGGAGCGCTGCATATTTGTCATCAGCACCGCCACCTGTGTTGCTGAAACGCAGTATTGCTTGAAATGGCCTAAACTCAGGTGCCCAGGTGGAGAATCGCTGGCAGACTGAGCATTAGGCGAGCTGTCACTTTCGGGGGAACAAAAGCCGCCCGGCAGGCGGGGATGATAAAAGAGAGAGACGGCGGGAACGCGTCTCAAACCTCATCTCCCCGCGGACAGATGGTGAAATCACGGGGAGTTCATCTCATCTACGCACTGAATGTTTGTCGCTGATCAAATTAGCAATGCCATCATTTGTGTGATGATTTTGGAGTAGACACACACACACACACACACACACACAGACAGACAGACACACACAGACACACACACAGACACACACAGACACAGGCTCTGTGGCTCAGTTGGTAGAGCACAGCGTTGGCAACGCTTAGGTTGTGGGTTCAATCCCCACTGGGGCCACATATACTGAAAATGTATGCATTCACTACTGTAAGTCGCTTTGGATAAAAGCGTCTGCTAAATGGCGTATATTACACAGACACACAGTCACACACTCAGACAGACACATATATACAGACATACAGACACACACGGGGTTATATGCAGAAGCGAGGAAGACGTGCGAGTCATGAGCAGCCAGTTTCGGGTGCCAGACTACAGCCCGGTCGGAATACTCTGAAGTCGCGTCCTGGCTCCCTGCACTTCGTCATTTCATTTAGTGATTGATCACTGATCGACTGGGTGATGTTTCTGCGCTGATTTCGTCTGTCCCCGCTCTGTGGATCTCGGCCCGTATGTACAAAGATTCTAAGAGTAGGAGTGCTGATCTAGGATCAGGTTTCCCCTGTCCATATCCTAACCATATCCATTATGAGCTAAAAGGCTAAACTGATCCTAGATCAGCACTCCTACTCTTAGAATCTTTGTACATACAGGCCCCAGGCGAAGGACGTTTTCGGAGGCAACCTCGAACTTGAATCAAAGATATCCTCGAATCAACGACTTTGGGTCCGTCTGTCATCCATCTGACAGCACAGAGCCGACCATTAAACCCACTGAGCGACGCAGGAAGTGAGAAACGTGGTTATATTATAAATGTTATCCCCACCAAGCCAAACTTCCACCCGCTGGTAATTGTTCCGAGAGTTATAATAATGTGTTGTTACTTCTTGTTCACAATCAAAATGCGAAGAACGGGGAGAAAAGGGAATCACACAAGCCGCCTAAATATTAAAACCAGCAAAACTTTGCAGGTGAACCGCAGAGAGTTTATTCTAATGCAGTCACCTGATCCTACTGTACAACCGGACGTGCCGTGGTCCGTTTGCCAAATCGCCTGTTCCCAAGTACACACAGTTCAGCTAAACGCGTAAACTGAATGTAGGAAATCAACTCGTACACGACGAGTAAAGCAGTCCGCTTGTGACCGCCGTGTGACGGTCCATCGAACCTGTCCAGTGGACAATGTCAGTGCGTCACCGGACTAACAAGCACTTTGTGCTCGAAGCGTCCGCCGAAACGCATCGGCCGAGCCGATTTATATCCAACCTCGCCACCTGGTTGATTTGTGAAACTACCCTATTATTAAGAATTTGCATACATACACCAGGAGGCAAAAACAGATAGGCAAAAAGGCAGCCAGGTACGAGACTGAAAAAAACACAAACGAACATAATATCCACACAAACATCGATTCAGGGCGCCGGGTTCCGCTTTCTGTGGCAGGTTTTCTACACGGTAGTGTCTGTCGCGAAAGGCCTCTCGGGTGGATATCTGCCCCCCGGCAGTCTGTCTGACAGCTGCTGTGGGACGCGGATCCGCGCAGACACCCGCAATGGTGCCGACCATTAACCGCAAACCGTAGCCATGTACCGAACACGGATTTCATCCGCTACTGTTCCGACTGACTCGGCTCATGTGCAGCTAGTGTACGGCCCCGAAACCGCCGCATTCCTCGGCTGTCCGGTTGCTAGCGCCTAGCCAGCTAGCTTCCCAGCTAACTACAGTATCGCTTCGTGTGTGTCTCGATCGCTAGCTAGCGAGCTGGACTGCAATATCCACCGCACCGCTCCGCTCCAAAGCCAGGGCCGGCTAGCTCGCTAACGTGATAAACATCCACAAAACCAAAACGCCAGTGTGGAATAAAACACTCACACGTCACGATCGGTTTGTTCTCCATGGTGTAGATTATCGGGTTCTCCTCCAGGGGTTCCATGGACACTGCATGTCAGAAGCGGCCCTCCATGCGAAACGTCAACAGAATCAGCGCTGTTATTATTAGAGCGCTAATGTGATGTGCAGTCATGTGTCTGCAGGGCCTCTTCCGGTATGTCCCTCACACGAGTCCGACTTCCGGCTGGCTGCTTCCGCCTTAAAGGGCCCGCAAGCGAAGCTCGTATGAGTCTCTCTATACAGTGTATAAACAGTATATACAGTATATATATGACACGAGAGGGCCGTGTGTTTACTTTCTGCCTGTGTCTACAGCTCTTTACGGTCGGGTCGCGTTGTGTTGTGAAAGCTACAGACATGTCACCAGGAATTGTTGTGGTATCGAAACGGCACTTATAATAAAACCAATACTGTTGGTGTTGACTTGTCAGCCTTCTCTGTAAAGCACTTTGAAATGCACGATAACAACCTGTTGTCATAATACATAAATTCACATACTAGGACAGACATATTTCATATAGCTTTTGCTTTGTAAGTATGGTCTGTGAACAGTGAGTCTGTGTGCCAAAAAACAAACAGCGTATTAGCATTACTATTACACAGACTTTCTGCATTTTACACACACACACACGCACGCACACATACAGAAAACTTACAAAAATGCACTCAAAAATGATGTAGAAAAGAAAATGTGCACTTTCAGTTGTCCAGAGTATGCCTTTGATTTTATTAATTGAGAGTAAAATTGTCATCACCACTGCCTACTTGCTCAACACTTCTTGTATATGTATCCCTGCCTTCTCCTTTAATAAAAAATAATTAATACTAAATGACTAACCTTTTCCTTCCCAGTGTTACAGGTATGGTACACAGCTGCCTACAACGATGTCTATCGCTGTATTACTGCACTGATCTCGTGCGCAAACTATGATTGTTCCTACCATGTATTAATGCACATCTTGTAAGTCGCTCTGGATAAGAACATCTGCTAAATGCTTAAAATGTAAATGTAAGATGCAGGCACAATGCATGCTCATGTTTAGAAGTAGGTCCCTGAATGTCAGACCTTGTCAGTGAGTCAGATTGATACTGCACCCCATGCAAAAAAACAGTAATAAAAAAAATAATAAATATCCCAGACTTGAGCCAGGCTGTAATTGGTTACAAACGTGCATTTGGAATTATTTTGTTGTTGTTAATTGCTCTTCTGGAAGGAACAGATCAGAATTCACAGATAATTTTAATCCTTTTTAATATATATATTTGTTTTAGCCGAAATGGAACAGAACCATTCTGATTGTATATTTGCAGGTTTGATATATCCCCTGCAGACAGACAGGAGTTCCCTCTCCCTGTTTAGTGAGACGTTTAGCCACGTTTCTCTTTACACATAAACGCTCCTCTTCTTCTCTCTGCGACACGTGTTCAAAGACAGCCCTGATCCCTGATCTACACTATGTACATTAAATTCTATACAGCTAGGGGCCTTGGGTGGCGTAACGGTGAAAGCATTCCCTCGGAATGCAAGTTGCCCACTGCACGGTTCCAAACCCGATTGCGCCAGCCCAGCTCCGGCCGAGAGTTCCGTTCGGGGCGAGGATTGGAGGAGGGTAAATTGAGAGAAATAGAAGTACCAAATTGGGAGAAAAACAGGAAAACAGAAAAAAAAATCTAAACAATTGATTTACACAACAGACAGAACAGGTGCTGTGTTCATGTGTGTGTGCATGTAAATGTGCAAGAGTGTGAGCGTGTGTATGAATGTGAGCATCTCGCCTCTTCTCTGTCCTCGGTGGTGGGCGACCTTCCGCACTCGGTCAGCACCGCGGAATCACTTGCGATCTTCCGCAAGACTCAAAACCCACCTTTTCAGACTCCATCTACCCAATTGTCATCACCACTGCCTACTTGCTCAAATACTTCTTTTATGTATCCCTGTTTACTCATAATTAAAAAATAAATTACTAACCTTTACCTTCCCAGTGTTACAGGTATGGTATGCAGCTGCCTACAAAGATGTCTATTGCTGTATTACTGCACTGATCTCTTGCACAAACTGATTGTTCCTACCATGTATTAATGCACATCTTATACTGTAAGTCGCTCTGGATAAGAGCATCTCATAAATGCCTAAAATGTAAATGTAAAATGTGAGTGCATGTCTCTGTATGTGTGTGTGTGTGTGTGTATGTGAGTGGGTGTGTGTGTGTGTGAGAAGGGGGGCTGGCTAACTCCCACCCAGGCAAGGTGTGTGCTCAGAGGGCTTGGGGTGTCCAGGCTGTATACAATATTAAATGTGGTCCTTCAATCAGGAGACAGGGCCTTTGTTTCTACACAATACAAAATGGCTCCCACCAATCTCTGTACTGTTCCCTTATTGGTTGACTGCATTAATGCAGTGTAGCAGGAGTGTACATATTAATGCAAGGCCACTGACACTGAAACCATCATTAATAAATATCTGTAAATGTGGGGCAGTGCCTTCCCAAATTCGTTCAGTTGTCACGGTAACATTGGCCCTGTATGTCGATGTTTTTCCCTCAGCCGCAGTTCCTCGTGAAACATCAGCACGTTGAGCAAGTCGTCATCACTGAAGCTCCTGCCAAACGTGCCCCAACAATCACCCCGCTTCCAAAGTCACTGAGGTCTCTTCTTCTAGACATGGCTGCCAAAATAATGGGCAACTGGGCCTGCCCAGCATTTTTATACATGACTGCAAGCATGATGGGATGAGATTGTGTAACTCAGGAACCACACCTGTGTCGAAGCACCTGCTTTCAATGTACTGCGTATCCCTCATTTATTCAAGTGTTGCATTGCTTTATTTTCCTTTATTTTGCAGTTACTTTTATTATATATGCGCACGCACACACACACACACACACACTATGTATATGCTCACCTCTGACTATGTGTCTCTTGTGTAGGTTTAGCAGCGCTCAGGTCCTATGTAATGGTGCTTTTTCCCTTTTCCATGCAACTCTACAATGTAAACATACCAACTGCAAATAGTGATATTTCACAAATATGCCAATAAAAAATGATTCTGATGATTAAATTACAAATCCATTATAATTGAATCATTTCATATTTTGACTCACTATTTTGAAGAAAACACAAGATTTAGGAAGAGAAGAGAAAAGTGTGCCATGAGAAGAGAATATTAAAATAAATAAAAAAAGAGACAGGTCAACTCACTGAGTGTTGGGTTTATATGGAGCCATCGTTTATTGATATTCCAAAAGAAAATATATTATCAGAACAAAACAAAACAAACAAAAAAAAAACTACATTGTTAAAGTGAGCTTTTTAATAAAAATCTCCAGTGTAATAAAGACTTACTGTGATGCAAAGACTTGTCATTCCGTTTCTATTCTCTGACCTGGTCTCCTGGATCTATGTAATCTAAGGACTTCTCCGGGGCGTATTCACAAGGCAGAGCATCACAAACAGAGGGCACGATGGGAGATAAATGCCCCAAAATCTTTAGACGTTGAAGTTTGTCTGACAAAGCCCCACCTCTAACCAGCCCACACGTGAAACGGGTCTGTGGGGCGTCGCTATTTGAGCGCGACGCCACCCAATGGGAGCTTGTGTGGCGGGGGCTGCTGCAGTGCCTGATGGGAGTTGTAGGAATGGGACACTGGGCCAAAATCTTTTGCTCCCTCTTCTCATAGTACAACACTGCATGCCTGAAATGTGTTTCTGGACCTTTGTGACAGTTCGACTGAATTAAATATTGAGAGAGGGAGAGGGAGAGTGGGAGAGAGAGAGAGGGAGGGAGAGAGAGAGAGGGAGAGGGAGAGGGAGAAAGAGAGTGGGAGAGAGAGGGAGGGAGAAGGCAGAGGCCGTTTGAACAGAAG
>JAINUG010000300.1:735000-737500 GCA_029706075.1 Aldrovandia affinis | reverse complement strand
CGGTCTTTCCTCGTCTCCCACCGTAGTCATAGTGAAGCCAAGCGCTACATACGCTTCGTCATATTTCCTCGTCTTAGCTTTCGGGTGACTTTTGTTTGTCTCATTATCTTCGTCTCTCTCCGCCTTTCTTTTCAACCCTGTTAAATATTTTTACATATTTTTAATATGGTGTCTCTTGAGGGTTTGTTCACTGCACTTCATATCTGCAATTACACTTTATTCTAGTACGGCAAAAAAAAGCATGTTCCCCGGGGTCACACGCGCCCCCCCTGGCATCACACCGGGGGCGCGCCCCACTATTTGAGAAACACTGCTCTAAACCAACCGCTAGCTAGCTAGATATTTGTTTGTTAAGCTAGCTAAGCAAAATAGAAGGACCCATTCAAATAACAGCAACACACTGACGTATTTTAGCATACACATAGTTAGACGGCACTAGCACTTTAAATTCGCCAAAAAGTATGGGAATGACAACAGCTATTTTCTATTTGTTTGTTTTCTGCTAGCTACTACACATAAATTCACATTTTGTGTTAATGTTCAGTTCATCCTTTCATTTTTGTCATACAACAGTCTACCACAAGGTGGTGGTAAATCCATACCAACGAAAAGGAATGTACCAACTTTTACACAAACGTTATAGTTTTGAACAGAGCACCACGCATCAGATACACAGAGGAGAGACAAGGAGGGAGGGAATTAATTGTATATATATTATACTGTCTTGGTTGGGAATTTGTCCGGGACAATCGGTTAACACCCTACTCTTCTCGAGAAGCGCCATGGGATCTTTTATGAGCACAGAGAGTCAGGACCTCGGTTTTTACCGTCCCATCTGGACAACGGACATGTGTTCCAGCGGCATAGCATATTATCTGGAAGTGAAACCTTTTGCTAGCAAGCCATGATTATTGCCATTCTTGTTTTTGTAACGACCATGCGATTAATGTTCATCTGAACAAATACAAGTTACAGACTGACGTGAACAATTACTTGGTAAAGCTTCACTTCATTTTATTGCCGGTTGAGGGAACCGTTAACACCATTAACTCATTAAACGTTAGCAAGCTATTGCGCGTTTTGAAAGTGTTCAAGGTTGCTTACTAACACCGCCAGCCGTATAAAAAGGGAATTAATCAAACGTAAATATAGTAATGGCGTTATTCCTGTTCAATTTGTCTCAAAAGTGCGAGTGGGCCAATGCAATTATAAAACAATCTCTCAAACTGTCATGTGAAATTGGAACACACAGATTTTTGTTTCCTCTAGCACAAAAGCAGGTAAACTTCTTGTGTGGCACACAGCCAAAGCAATAAACCCCTTCCTTATTGTGTCAAAATAAAGAAGGAAATATTGATTACCGGTAAACACATTTTTCACAACCTCAAATGACCCAAGAGATCGGCTTTAAAAAAACCAAAAAAACTGCAAATTACAAAAGGGTCTCTCCTGTTCCTGGAGCAGCTGTGGCGTAACCTGCACATCGAACACCAGGGGGCGACGTAACGATAGATTTTTACTGGGGCGTGAAAGTAGTGTCAGCAGGAACACGGCAGACCCAGGGACACACAATAAACCGGACGCCCTTTGAAATGCACTCTGCGACTCCGGGAATAACGTGAGCTGTGTGCAAAGGCTGTTTTCCTTTCCTCCTAAAACACGCCCGCCCTCAGGACCAATCACCGCGTGAGCCTGAGCTTGTTCCCCTGAAGCCCAGGGTTCGAGCTCTCTGAAGCTCAGCCTGCTCACACACGGAGTGCAGGGCTCAGAATAGAATAGAACATTCTTTATTGCCATGTTACGCAAGGTAATGGGAATGTGTCTTTTTGCATATGTCTTCTAAGAGAGGTCCGAGCGCAGGGTCAGCCATAGCACGGCGCCCCTGGAGCAGGTTTGGGGTTCAGTGCCTTGCTCAAGGGCACTTCAGCAATGCCCCAGGAAGTGAACTAGCATCCCTCCGGTTTCCAGTTCATTGTTTTTTCGTTTAGCTTTCCTGGGATTCGAACCAGCAACCCTCTGCTTGCCAGCCCTGGTCGCTAACCACTGAGCCCCTGCCGCCCCATGACCTGCTGGCGTGGAGAAACTCCGTGGCGCAGCGACCAGAGAGAGAGACCAATTCACCCGACCTATCCGCCGCGCGCATAATTCTATCACACAAACTTTGTCCTTTTTATAATTCACACACACACACACACACACACACACTTTGACCTGTACATACACTATCAAATGTACATACATATCTATCAAACACACTCTCTCACACACACACACACACACACACACACACACACACTATCCCCGTTAATAATCCTACGTGACACACCCATGGGGAAGTTAGAATCAAGTCTGCACACAGAGCAGTTTTGTGCTGCAGTCCTGCATTATAGCTACATTACATTTACATTTTAGGCCTTTAGCAGACGCTCTTATCCAGAGCGACTTACACAGTTTACATTTCTTTACATACAATCCATTTATACAGCTGGATATTTTACTG
>JAINUG010000300.1:705000-727500 GCA_029706075.1 Aldrovandia affinis | reverse complement strand
TTTTTGGTCATTTAGTGAAAAGCAAAAAAACAGCAGACCTTCTGATAGTGGATCACAAAAGGGTAGATCAGAAAATGAATGAGGGGGGAGCTACAGATCCATTGACATTCACGCCAACTAGTCGCATGCTCTGTACCTGTAGTTGTTTTGTACAAGCCTAAAACCCCCGGTGGCGCTCCCGGCCAGAGCAGACTCTGGCGCGACGGGGAATTGAACCCCGGTCTCCGTGGCCAGTGTCGAACGTTGTAACCACTGGGAGGCCATGCCTAAAACCTTTTTTTTTTTTAACGCAGATTTGACAATTGGCAAACATATTTAACTGAGGTGTGGGTCACAGAAAATGTATTCTGAAAATTAAGGTGGTCCTGGGCTCTGAGAGTCTGGGAACCAAATGACAAAAAGGCAACATAAAGTACTTCGACACATGGAGACATTGTGAGTGATGAGTGTGCCGGGTTCGAGCCCGACCCACGCTAGCACAGAGAGCTCTGTGACTCCAGCCCGCGTCTGGCGTGACACGAGCGCAGAGATGAGACACTGGCGTGTGAAACACACATCTGGTGACCGCGCTGGCTGTAATCCTCAAACCCCAGGCCCATGGAATGTACTCCAAACACATAAACCAACCACACGCTATCAGCATGCGCTACCTAAGTGAAAACAGGCAATACCGTTATTCTAGAAGGACTTATTCTAAGAAGAATTTCCGACGAACAGACAAGACAGAAAGACAGAGGGGAAAGTAAGAAATAAAAAAATACAGACAAAGAAAAATGTAAAAGACTTTTAATCGGCACTGAAAGTCTGACGACGCGATCGTCACTGGTGCATTCAGAAACCAGCGCCAGTCGCAGTGCAGGGGAAATGTGTATAAACCAGCTCCTAGCGGGTTCAGCTAGCCCCAGACTGAGGCAGATCAGTGCAGGGGGGGCGGGGGCAAGTTCTGTCTAACCACAAAGCCACTGAATCTCACACTCACTCACCTGTGGAACAATGACCTTAGTGACCTGCCCGGCTGCTGAAAATGGCATCGAAGGGGCGAGGTGTCCGGTTGCCTCCTATAGGACCCTGCTACCTGAGACGCCCGAGCCGGAGGGATCGCACTGACCTCCCTCAGACTTTCCCCTCCACACACTGACCTCCCTCAGACTTTCCCCTCCACACAGTGACCTCCCTCAGACTTTCCCCTCCACACACAAGACGTGCAGCATTAGTGCCGCATGGCATTAGAACCTGCAACCTGTTTCCTTCCCACGTCACCATGGCATCCTCGTGCCCCTTCCCTGACCCCATCTCACAGCAGGACACACACACACACACACGCACACACACACACACGCACACGCACACACAGACACAGACACAGACACAGACACGCGCACACACACACACACACACACACACACACACACACACACACAGACACACACAGACACACACAGACAGACACACACACAGACACAGACACAGACACACACACACACAGACACACACACACACACACAGTGCTGAAAAGGTGACAGGTGAAGCTCTGCCTGTCTGTACTGTTGGATCGTAGATCTCAGGTAAGCTGCTGATCAGCCGGCTCAACCCCCAGGACCCAGACACTGGGCACCTGCACACCTGCACAGCCACAGGTACACCTGCACACCTGCACAGCCACAGAGGACAGAACAGAGGCAGACCCCTTACCCCCTCAACAAACAGAATGCAAACCACCAACCTGGAGGAGTAAAGCAAGCTGCTGAACCTGGGTGAGCCTGTTCCACTGTGTGTGAGAGAGAGAGAGAGAGAGAGAGAGAGAGAGAGAGAGAGAGAGGGGAGAGGGAGAGGGAGAGGGAGAGGGAGAGGGAGAGAGAGAGAGAGAGAGAGAGAGAGAGAGAGAGAGAGAGAGAGAGGGAGAGGGAGACAGTAGAGAGATAGGGGGTGGGGGGAGCTGAACTCTGTCCCGGTGGTCACACCGCACCCCTAACTAAACTGCTCTGAACTTTGGATTCTTGCTTCACTGTGTCTCATCTCACACGCACTCTTGGGGGACCGGGACCAGGAGACGGAGGGATTAAGGGAGGGAGGGAGGGAGGGAGAAGAGAGAGAAAGAGAGAGAGAGGGAGGGAGGGAGAGCTGGCTGCCAAAAGGTGTCCCGACTGAGTGAGTGGGAGTGTGTGCAGAACGCATCAGCATCACCTGATCCAATCAGAACGGCCGACTCACAGCAGACCCAGTGACCCTGAAACCTGAGTGCCCCAGTCAGGGAACACGCGCATGCGTGTGTGTGTGTGTGTGTGTGTGTATGTGTGTGTGTGTGCGTGAGTGTGAGAGAGAGAGTGTGTGTGTGTGTGTGAGTGATGTGAGCAATGTGTGTGTGTATGAGTGTGTGAGTGTGCGCGTGTAAGGGTGTATGTGTGTGAGTATGTGAGAGTGTACGTGCGTGTGCATGTGTGTGAGTGTGCGCGTGTGAGTGTGTATGTGTGTGAGTGTGTATGTGTGTGAGAGTGTATGTGTGTGCGCGCACGTGTGTGTGTGAGGGAGTGTATGTGAGTGTGTGTGTGTGTGAGAGAGAGAGAGAGAGAGAGAGAGAGAGAGAGAGAGAGAGAGAGAGCTAATGTAGGGGTGTGACTATCATTTTCCAATATTAAAATATGAAACAGTAGCTACTATCATAAACTTATACCGTGACAGTAAATTACGCGGCAAAAGCTATTTTCATGCGGGGAAAATATGGCAACCTAAAATGTCTAAATAACCCATATTAAATAATAAACTGGACCTGGGGTGTCTGCTAATGTCATTTAATCCCACCGCCTCTTTGGCTGTTCTTGCATTTTGTTTAGTTTACAACGCGATTGAGCACCTGCAGCTGTAGCCGTTATTAGCTAGCTAGCTACATTAGCTAGCTAATCTCCGTTTGCACTGCAGTCCCTTATTAAACTTGCGATGCCCGACGCTGATTCCGAGTTTAAAGAGGTAAAATAAGTTGATAAAGTATCACTTGCCAGCTAGCTCTGTTCGCGGAATGAAGGAATAACTGGCTAATGTGTCTAACCTAAATCGAGACAGCCGAGAGCAGGGATGTTGCGAGGCTCGTGGCGGAGATAAATTAGCCTACCTCCGTGAAAAATCTGACCAAAGTCAATATTGGTACAAATCTATCACAATGTTAGGCGCCTGACATGTTGGGAAGCACTGAGATAGATGATAAGTTATATCAGATTCTGAGCTATGATAGTCTGAATCTAAATAGACTTAGTTCGTCACCTCTCCTCCTCTTCTTCTATCCTAGGCCTCTTTTTAAAAAAATGCCGATATCTTCTGCATTGCCAAGCTGAAAGCCAAACGAACTGGCGTTATCCTACACTATAAACTAGACTATCTGCGGAGGCTAGCTACAATCTAAAGTTAACAATTATTTGCAATCTCTCAGATACTCGTCTTTGAGACAGCAGGTCGCCGTAGTGGTGCATCCAAATGAATAAAATTGGGGTCTCTACATCCACAAGAACGCCAGACATCTGGTAAGTCAATTTTTTAATTACGCTTTTCTTGATAGCCTACGGTCCATTTCTTTTCGGAGGCGGTGGGTCCAGATGAAGAAAACACTTTTAGGCGGCCCGCCGAAGCATTAGACAGGCAGGGAAAACCCTGCATACAATAAACGGATCGACTTGTAAACTTTGTGTGATACTTTTTTAGGTTAAAACAGACGAATACCGTGACATTCCGAAAACCGTGATATTGAGTAGCACGGTGAAAATGTCATACCGTCAAAGGTCTAGTGTGCCTGTGTGGATTAATTCACTGGCATTTCAACTGCTGTTACCCCTACGAAACCAGCGCACGCACACACACCAATATTCTCTCAGTGTTTCAGTGACCCTGCTGTAACTGACAGAGGACAATCCCAGGCATGTGTTCAGAGACAGATCGTGAGACTGCAGCTGCCATTCCCAAAGTGTGCCCGTCTGTGAGCCAACGTTGGCATGCAGACCTGAGCACATGGCACGCCTAGGTCCTGTGGGTTTAGTGGCACAGACCAAACAAAGACCTGCACTTCAGCTGAGACCAACGCCGACCAAGACTGAGGCCATCCGACACTTGGGCTGACAAATAAGACAGGAATTGTCTAGCTGTGACTGAAATGCTTTGAGACTGAGCCTTTCTGACACTGAAAGCAGACAGTCTGACACAACAAACTGACACTTTCAAAGACTGAAACTGTCCAACGCTTACTGAACCAGACTGACAGTGAATCCGACAAAATGAGAGACTGCTGACAGACTGGCCAAAACCGGCACACAGATCTGACACAGACAAGATCTGGACAAGAACCTCTCAACATAAATACAGACACTTAAACTGACAGAGTGTGAGAGAGAGAGAGAGAAAGAGGGAGAGATGAAGAGAAAGAGAGAGTGGTGGTGACTGGTTCTGTGTGGCTGAGTGGTTCTGGTTCTGTGTGGCTCAGTAGGTAGAGCATGGTTCTGTGTGTCTCAGTAGGTAGGCGTGGTTCTGTGTGGCTCAGAGGTAGAGCATGGTTCTGTGTGTCTCAGTAGGTAGAGTGGTTCTGTGGGCTCAGTGGTGTGGTTCTGTGTGTCTCAGTAGGTAGAGCGTGGTTCTGTGTGGCTCAGTAGGTAGAGCGTGGTTCTGTGTGGCTCAGTAGGTAGAGCATGGTTCTGTGTGGCTCAGTGGTGAGCGTGGTTCTGTGTGGCTCAGTAGGTAGCGTGTGGTTCTGTGTGGCTCAGTAGGTAGAGCGTGGTTCTGTGTGGCTCAGCAGGTAGAGCGTGGTTCTGTGTGCTCAGTGGTAGGGCATGGCACTGTTGTTAGGTTCTGTGTAATCTTTACTGTAAGTCACTTTGGATAAAAGCGTCCCCTAAATGGCGTATATTATATAGAGTGAGAGAGACAGAGAGAAGTAAAGGACTCAAGTGGGAGCACTCTTTAGCAAGGGTGCGAAACCCAAATAATACAAAGGGCTAACACCAAAGGGACCACACAACCACAGAACTGGACCATTTTTAACATTGACACAATGGCATTCTCATATGCCATCATAATAATCATGAAATACCATTAACGCACACACACCACCTTTTAAAACGTCACTGATCAAGCACACACGGCGCATTCTGAATACCTGTAAGAACCAGCTAAACCAGTCCAACTCTAAGAACCAGCTGACTGGTTTATATGATTTCAGTGCATTTAACGGGAACCCAGGGCAGAGGCTTATCTCAAAGCCATCGTTCACCCGACCCTAATCTCCTCTAACAGGAGAGGGAAAGAGAGCCTCTAATCTAACCTCATCACTGCTATGCACCAGCCAGCTACAACGGTACAATTGTGCATTACATCACATTACAGGCATTTAGCAGACCGCACTCTTATCCAGAGCGACACAGTTTTACATTTCTTCACATACAACCCAGCTACTGTACAGCAATTCAGGTTCAGGACCTTTCCCAAGGACGCAACGGCAGTGCCCACCTGGGACTCTAACCAGCAACCTCTGAGTCCCAGTTCCCTAACCATTATACTGCACTGCTGCCTACTGTACCACTAACTACTAAAATATCTGTCTATGAAACCTCATGCCTGCTAAGTACTTTCCGCAAATCAATTAAAAACTGTTTTATTATTATTATTATTATTATTATTAAGAGAGAGGCTGGGGCCGCCCGGGTGGTGTAGTCGTAAGAGCATCCGACAAGTTGCCCACTGCAGCCGTGGTTTGAAACCCAGCTGCGCCAGTCCGGCTCTGGCCGAGAGCCCCGTCGTAGGCGGCAATTGACTGTCCGCCTCAGAGAGAGGGGGGAGGGTGAGCCGGCACAAGCTCGCCGAGGAGCGGTAAGGCGACCTGCTAGGAGTTCCGTCTCGAAGGAGGCGGATCAGCGCATTGAGGTATTAGCTTGTCCCGCGGGGGCGGGCGGCGAGTTCGTGGGGGAGGGTAAAATCGCAGGAAATAGAGGGTATGATTTGCCACTAAATTGGGAGAAAAAAAACTGGGAAAAATCAGAAACAAAGATAAAATATAAAAAGAGCGGATGCTCCGTTTGAGATGGAGCCACACAGTCCCAAACTCTGCCTCGCAGGGGAACCGTGTGTGGAACGGGACGGGTCTTCAGGTTCAGGATCAGCAGCTTCGGGAATCAGAGACACACTGCGGGGAGCTCTACTCCCAGGCACCATTTTCAAACTTTCATAACATCAGTCAAAATAACGGAAACAATTTGGCCACTTCCGCTTGCTTTGTCTAACAAGCTGTTCCAATCACTTCAGATTTTTCATGACCTTTCAGGATTAATAAGGAATGTTTTTGTTCAATTGTACACACATTTTAATCACATTTCTCTCCCCCGCACACCACTACCTCATTTTGCTAAACTGCGACACAATTTTTTTTAACGTCCTTGCAGGCACGAATGAAATGAAATGCATTGTGGGAGATTGTATTTTCAGTATGCAGAACAGGAAGTTGCAGAGAAAAGCGCCTTTTTGCCATTTTTACCTTGAATAATCCTTGTATCTGTAATCCGTTCTGTAGCACATTGCATTGATGCTACAATACGGACTAAGGACAACACATAGAAAAATGAAATATGGGGATGTTCCTTTTCAAAACAACGGGATTTATGACTATATTCCACGGGTTTTCAGGAGGAATATATTTTCAGTTTTCCAAGGACAACGGGAACCCTTCTCAGCCCTGGAGCAGGGACTCTTCTCTGATGCAAACCCAAATACTCCGTTTTTGACAAAAAGGACCTTTCAATGTAATACATTTATGCTTGGGAAGTTCAAACACACACAACTCTGGCAGTCTGTATGACTCAGATCCACAGGGTCCTTCCCAAATGAACCGTAACCTGCATTGTTCCATCCCAGGAAAACAAGTGGAGATAGGGCAGCGTGCCGTTCAAAATACATATTCTGTGTGTGAGTACAGCTGTGTATGCGTGTGAGTGCGTGTGAGTGTGTGTGTGTGTGTGTGAGTGTGTGTGTGTGTGTGTGTGTGTGTATTTATGTGTGTGTGTGTGTGTGTGTGTGTGTGTGAGTGTGTGTGTGAGTGCGTGAGTGCGTGTGTGAGTGTGTGTGTGTCTGTGAGTGCGTGAGTGTGTGAGTGTGAGTGCGTGTGTGTGTGTGTATTTATGTGTATGTGCGTGTGAGTGCTTGTGAGTGTGTGTGAGTGTGTGTGCGTGTAAGTGCTTGTGAGTGTGTGTGAGTGTGTGTGTGTGTGAGTGTGTGTGTGTGTGTGTGAGTGTGCGTGTGTGTGTGTGAGATGAAGGGGTGGAGTAAAGCGTGTGTGTGTGTGTGTGTGTGTGTGTGTGTGTGTGTGCGTGTATGTGTGTGTGTGTGTGTGTGTGTGTGTGTGTGTGTGTGTGTGTGTGTGAGTGTGTGAGTGAGATGAAGGGGTGGAGTAAAGCGCTTGGTGAGGTGTGTGAGTGTGTGTGTGTGTGAGATGAAGGGGTGGAGTAAAGCGCTTGGTGAGGTGTGTGTGTGAGTGTGTGTGTGTGTGTGTGTGTGATGAAGGGGTGGAGTAAAGCGCTTGGTGAGGTGTGTGTGTGAGTGTGTGTGTGTGTGTGTGTGTGATGAAGGGGTGGAGTAAAGCGCTTGGTGAGGTGTGTGTGTGTGAGATGAAGGGGTGGAGTAAAGCGCTTGGTGAGGTGTTGCCGTGGTCCCACACCCTGGACTCAGGGAACTCTGCTCTCGCCTGAAAGGTCAAAGGGCGATGATAACAGAGACACCACTGAGATACCACTGTCTGGGGCACGCAGACAACCTGTCACACACCGAGAAGCGTGTCACGCACACACACACACACCAGACAGACAGCGCTCCGGTGCGCCACCCACTGGCTGCTACAGGACAGTGCAGGGCAAAGCTCAAACAGTGGAGTAAAAACTGCAGCCGACTGGACCACACAGCGCTCTCTCTCTCTCTCTCTCCTCTCTCCCTCTCGCTAGCTCTCTCTCTCTTCGTCACCATGATGACAGCACAGATCTCTGCATTTGTCCATTTTATTTATATACATATATAACTATTATTATTTTTTTACAACTGTTTAGTCTCTTTTTGCGGAATTGATCCGTACCTCGGGGTGTAATAAGACCAACCCGAGAGCTTCGATGGCCGCAGACTGGTTGGTATTTGTGTGTCGCGGGTTGTGGCTCTAGGGCAACGTGATGATAATTTAATATGACAATAATCCGTTGTAAAATCTGTACGTAGGTCTCAGAACAAGATCCAATAGTGATCGCTGCTGGTCAGGAAACAGCACCAGTTGGGCAAGCTGGTCAGGTCAGCTGGCTGACAACGTGTGGGTATACATTAAAATCAACATTAAAACCGGTTTTGAATCATTGTTAGCGGAGCAGGTATCCTCAAATTTATAATGCCTCAAGAAATTATTATAAAGACACCATAATAAAGACGGCCAATTCATGGGGGGAGAATTCAAGGAATCTCAACAGAAACGAGCTGCAATGCAGATATAAGTGTAAACAGTTGCGATGCAGGTGAAATATCTATGTTAACGTTAGCTAAGAAAACTATGGATATCTGACTAGTTAGCTAGCAACCTGGTATCACGGCCAAATAAAGCTGGCTAACGTTAGCCTTTACTGTCTTAGTAAATAAATGTCACATTTCTCAGCTGGTTACCATAGAGACGACGCGACGCTTAAATTGGTCTTCGCTATGGATTGCGTGCGCTGTGCATTAATGGAAACGCCAGATCTAGTTAATTACACACGGGCATAAAGAAAACGCAAGACTGCTGAATATGCTTTGCGCTGAGTAATCAATAAAACGTTTGCTACACAACGGTTTGAAAGCTACAGTAGAAGCAATATGAATTTATTAATTATGTCATTATCGTTTGAATTGTAAAGTAATTAGTCCACGCCATTTTCTTCATTTAAAATCCTTGACTAGCTAGCCAGCAGGCTGCTGTATCCAGTTCGGTACAGGACTTTGGGTTCGGTACGCGCTGTGAACCGAACGAATGCAATCTTGCGTTCACGACTCACACTCACACTCACACACACCCTGGAAGACCAGCTGTGCACATCGCAGCGATCACCCGGACCTGCCGATTCTCCCTCCACAACATCCGGAGAAACCGACTGTCCCTCACCCAAGAGGCCACACAACTCCTGGTCCAGGCCCTGGTGATCTCACGTCTGGACTACTGCAATTCCTTACTGGCAGGCCTACCAGCCTGTGCCATCAAGCCACTGCAACTGGTCCAGAACGCTGCCACATGTCTGGTGTTCTGCCTCCTCTGGTAAACTGACTGTCCCATCCCTCCGGGCCCCAGGCACCCGCTCCTCGCGGTTTTGCCTCCTGTCTGACCTGACCCCTCGGTGGTGGAATGAGCTCAACACACACACACAAACTCAGCTGAATTTACAACACCAAAACACATTTTAAAAAGTCTACACTCAACATTTGCAACATTTGCATTCCAGTTGATCCGGGGAGATCTAGATTACAGTTGATCCAGGGAGAAGTGGAGAGATCTAGTGGAGAGATTAGAGCAGCAGGAATAAAGCTGTTTAGAGGAGCAGCTGCCCGCTTTCCCTGCTCAGCACACTCACACTCGTACGTACACAAACGCACAAACGCGGAAAACACCAAATCCCTGCCAACAACGTTCAAACTCAACCTCTGCAAGAGATCCAAAACCAGCTTCCCCTCACAACAGGAGCCCCAGAGTTTCTGACCCGTGGAAGCACCCAAACCCAGCCCAGCCCAGCCCAGCCCAGCCATGGGGACTTACCAGTACACGTAGTACGCCAGAGCCATGATGATCAGGGCTCCACAGACCCCAGTGAATATCATCACACAGCCCTGGTGCAACATGGTGCTCTTGTCCCGTCTCTTCTGCCCTTCTTAAAAACAGAGAACAGGAGCAGCGCCTCTCAGCTGCTGGCCGGACGGGACGGTATGGAGGAGCAGGAGGAGCAGCAGCAGCAGGAGGAGGAGTCCGTGTCCGTCCGTCCGTCCAGAGGGTCACGCCAACCTCAGCAGTGAATACGAAGACCGCAACGGATGCCCGACGGGCCCCCAAGAAGGACGAAGAAGAGGAGGAGGGGGGGCGCTCCACCAAACCGGTCCTCTCCGCTCAGTGGGGGGTTGTGGTCCGTGAGCCACAGGGGCGAAGCACAGACGCTCCTGATCCCGAACAACGACGACGACGAAGACAGAGCCCGACCGATGAGCGATGAGTCCTGACGAGCGGTGAAGCTGCAGGTTTGAGGAGCCGGCGAAGGGCCTAGAGGAACGGGACGGGGCTCGCAACACGCACGGGACCACAGGACCAGCCAAGGGACACGGGCAACACCGTCTAACGCCCCACTGTCTCCCCTAATCCCCCCCTCCAATCCCACCCCTCCTCCCACAGCGCAGATTAGCGCTGATTAGCTGCCCAGCGCTACCCTGGTTCAGTCACTTCCCATTTACATCAACAAGGAGTCACTCAGCAGGTCAGCACAGATTTGGCCACTAGGGTTTAGGGGGCGGGGCCACCGCGCGCTTAGCCGATAGGCTCCCCTCTGGTGTCACAAGGCGGGAACAGTGACATCACGGCCCGCCAGGAGGACCAGACACCGGGCTCATGAGCTGTCCTCACTCCTTCCGTCCAAAAAACGTTTAACGGAGCATCAGATCACACACCACCTGTCTCAGTAACACGCTCTCTCCACAGGCAGCCAGGCTGCTGAACAGCTGATGCTCCTCACACTGTGCAATATGTATATGCACTCTGCGGCCACTTTATTAGGTACACTTTCTAGTACTGGGTAGGACCCCCCCTTTGCCCCCAGAACAGCCTGAATTTTTTTGTGGCATGGATTCAACAAGGTGCTGGAAACATTCCTCAGAGATTCTGGTCCATGTTGACATGATGGCATCACGCAGTTGCTGCAGATTTGTCGGCTGCACATTCATGTTGCGAATCTCCCGTTCCACCACATCCCAAAGGTGCTCTATTGGACTGAGATCTGGTGACTGTGGAGGCCATCGGAGTACACTGAACTCATTGTCATGTTCGTGGAACCAGCTTGAGATGAGTGTGCTTTGTGACAAGGCACATTATCCTGCTGGAAGTATCCAAAGCGACTTACAGCAGTGAATGCATACATTTTTCAGTATATGAGTTCCCAGTAGAAATCGGACCCACAACTTAAGCGTTGTCAGAACCATGCTCTACATACTGAGCCACACAGAACCACGCTCCACCTACTGAGACACACAGAATATGTAATGTAATGTTATTGTGTACGGTGTATTGTGTATTGTATGTTCTGTACATTTCTGTATGTGTACATTGTGTACATAGTATATGTAGGCTGTTGTGTCTATTGTTTTTGGGATGGTGTGTACTTCCTGTGTTCAAGGCAGAGAGAGCCAGAGCACAAACATTTCATTGTATTTAATACATATGACAATAAAACTGAAGTTGGACCTTGAGGAATGTAACGCCACGGCTCAAGCGCCAATCCACGGAGGTCTAAGGGGCCCGGGGACTGGAACCCAGGGCCGAGAGGCAGGGAGGGCCATTCTTCCATCGCTGTCAACGTCCTAATGGCAGGGACCGCTGAACTGAGAACACATTAGTGTATCTGCACATTAGCATCGCCCCTGAGACTGCTGCCTAAACCAGCCATTGGACAGCAGTACATAATCAGAACAGGGTTTTCGTCCAATCAGAGCAGTACATAATCAGAACAGGGTTTTCGTCCAATCAGAGGGGACACTTTGGCCACTCAGTTACGAATCCTTTTGTGGAGTAATGAGGACAATAAATCTGATGATTGTACAGTCAGAACATTCTGAGATTCAAACAGTCAGGAATGAGTACCGGACCATCGACCACTCAAACACTGATAATCAGACAGTCAGAACACTCTGAAGATGAAACAGTGGAAATCAGACGGTTGTAATAGACGGGCGGTTGTGAGAGAGACAGACGGTTGTAGCAGACGGGCGGTTGTGAGAGAGACAGGGGCTGTGAGAGAGACAGGCGGTTGTGAGAGAGACGGGCGGTTGTGAGAGAGACAGGCGGTTGTGTGAGAGACAGGCGGTTGTGAGAGACGGGCGGTTGTGAGAGAGACAGGCGGTTGTGTGAGAGACAGACAGGCGGTTGTGAGAGAGACAGACAGGCGGTTGTGAGAGAGACAGGCGGTTGTGTGAGAGACAGGCGGCTGTGTGAGAGACAGGGGGCTGTGAGAGACAGGGGGTTGTGAGAGAGAGACAGGCGGTTGTGAGAGAGACAGGCCTCTGCCTCTGTATGAAACCACTGCATCTCCACCCTCTGGCACAACAAGGAGTCGTCTCTGTTTCTGTTTTGTTCTTCCAAGAAATCCCGTCTTTGTTTATGTGAACAGAACACAAGCCCCAGATGGCTGAACAGAGATGGGGAAACACAGGACTGGGGGAGAGAGAACCCACACACTCACACTCACTCTCACTCTCACACTCACTCACTCTCACTCTCACACTCACTCACTCTCTCTCTCACACACACACACTCTCTCACTCTCACGCACACTCACACTCACTCACACACACTCACACACACACACGCACACTCACTCACACACACGCACACTCACTCTCTCACACTCACTCTCTCTCACTCTCTCTCTCACACACTCACTCTCTCACTCACTCTCGCTCCCACTCTCACTCTCACTCTCACTCACTCTCACTCTTCACAGAGACACACACACAGACACACACACACCTAGTACTGTGTAAGCTGTGAAGCAACATTGCGTGTGCTTGTGTGCTTGTAATATATAATATATAGATAAGCTCTGAATCATGTTTGCAGAAGACAAGTTCTAACATCAAAGACACAGAAACCTGGCACCTTAGCAGCAGCATCTGGCAGGTACAGACACACCTACAACCCCGCACACCTTTCAGGAACTGAATTCCTTTCTTCAACAATCACTGTTTATATTGTACTATCAATTGTTATTATATACCACGTTTAAATAAACATTAATTAAACCAACCTTCCACAGAGTAAACATTTAAGAACTGTGTGAGCGATGGGAATGTGTTGCATAAGCCCGCTGCAGCCCTGCTCTGTAATCCTCGCCCAGGTTGGCCAGGTTAACCTCGCTAAGGACATTAAACGACCACAGCACAATGTGATTAACACAGATTAAGGCATGACGTTCTCTTCACATATAATGACCTTGCAGTCTCATGTGCCCCCCCCTCCCTGTGACTGAACAGGACTACGCTTACTCCATGTCAGAACCTGCAACAGGAATGACTGAGAACTACAAAACACAAAAGCTGGAACGGTTCCCGCTCACAGAACAGGCCCCCATCCACCGCAGACAACCCCAGCCAATCAGGAGAGACAGAGAGGTCAACAGCCAATCAGAAGAGACAGAGGGGTCAAACCAAGCCAATCAGAAGAGAGAGAGATCTATCGAATTTCTTCAACAAGAGGGGACAGGCAGCTTCCCAGCCCAGAAAGCTAATGGATAAACAGTCATTCTTGGAGAAAACATCCATTCTTAGGCTGGGATACAGTCCATTGTTGATGAATATATAATACAATATAATATAATATATGCCATTTAGCAGATGCTTTTATCCAAAGCGACTTACATTAGTGAATGCATACATTTTTCAGTATATGTGGCCCCAGTGGGAATAGAACCCATAACCTAGGCTGTGTCAGCACAACGCTCTACCTACTGAGCCACACAGAATCCTTTGGCCACCCAGCAGAAATATGTGCTCACAGTTTGCTAGAAAATAACCATTCGCTAGCAAGACTGAGGCGTGTGCTTTTGCTGTTCTGGCTGAACTGAATGCCAACTAAGTCACTACTGAAGGTTACTGTTAACCGTCGAGCAAATCCAGCAAGCTGTGTGCACATATTTCTGCTGGGTGGCCAAAGGATTCTGTGTGGCTCAGTAGGTAGAGCGTGGTTCTGTGTGTCTCAGTAGGTAGAGCGTGGTTCTGTGTGGCTCAGTAGGTAGAGCGTGGTTCTGTGTGGCTCAGTAGGTAGAGCGTGGTTCTGTGTGTGGCTCAGTAGGTAGAGCGTGGTTCTGTGTGGCTCAGTAGGTAGAGCGTGGTTCTGTGTGGCTCAGTAGGTAGAGTGTGGTTCTGTGTGGCTCAGTAGGTAGAGTGTGGTTCTGTGTGGCTCAGTAGGTAGAGTGTGGTTCTGTGTGGCTCAGTAGGTAGAGGATGGTTCTGTGTGTCTCAGTAGGTAGAGCATGGTTCTGTGTGTCTCAGTAGGTAGAGCGTGGTTCTGTGTGGCTCAGTAGGTAGAGCGTGGCGCTGACAACACTTAGGTTGTGGGTTCAATCCCCACTGGGACCACATATACTGAAAAATGTATGTATTCACTACTGTAGGTTGCTTTGGATCTACTAAATGGCACATATTATATTACATTATTATTATATTATATTAGTATAAATCAAAAGATGAGGTACTCAAAGAACAGATCGTTTTGCCAGGTTTTAAGCTGAGGAAAACTCCCCCTCGATATCCCATTGCTTTTTTCACCTGCGCAATCAGCCTATCATAAAAAAAAAATAAAAAAAAAGCCAATAAAAACATTTTTATAAAGTGGAATGTAACAAATGCTAATGGAACTTACATAATCCTGTCAATCAACCAGAGTCACCCACCTCACCAATAGAGGGCGCTCCAAACAGGACAGCAGCCACAGCACAAAGGGGGCAAGGAAGCAAAGTCCTTGAGGCTTACAGTTTGAGTCAGATCCAAACCCCCACCCTCCCGAATCGAAAACGTCAAACTCAATTCCAAAATACCAATACCAAGTTCACATGCCTGACTAGTGATAAGCAGGCAGGGAAGCTGAAGTCCAGCCAAAGTCCCAGGCAGGTTGGTGCAGGCCTGCGATCGGTGGTGTGAAATCACGCTTCGCACACTCGCCCGATTCACGCACGGTAACAGGACTAGACAACGACAGGCCCTCTGGCGAGATTCGCCCAGGGAACGTGGACACTGAGGGGGGGTTAGGGTTTCTGTAAGGGGGGTGGGGACCATATGGCCCAGGGGAAGGCCAGATGTCCTTGATCTGGGTTCTAGTCGCACCGAATCTGGCACACAGTGGCCCGGGGATAAGCGATATTTGTCCTTAACTTTTGAGTCATTACTTACCGTAAGTGTTCCTCTTCACAAACACAGCTTGTCGAGTTTAGTTATCATAAAATCTGTGCGTTGAAACAAATAACATTTGCATGTATTTGTAAGTAAAGTTTACGGGCAAGTGTCGAGTGAATTCCAGGTCAGCGTTTCACACCACAGAGAGAGACAGAGACAGACAGACAGACAGAGAGAGACAGAGACAGAGACAGACAGACAGACAGACAGACAGACAGACAGACAGACAGACAGAGCAAGATACCACAGTGGAGATTAAATAACCCCGTTACACTGGGTCTAGAAACTAAACAGAAGTTATCTTGCAAATGCAGGCATTACATGGATAAACCCTTTTAGCTCCCCATGTGAATCTATAGGGCTAACACTTCACCCGCCCTGTATTACCAGTGTGCCAAATTAAAAGCTGCAGATGAAAACAATATTACGGTTTCAAATTCCACTTTATTTTGTGCCCTCTGGGCAACACAGTAATTTGCTTTAATGTTGACACATGAGACAGCCAATGTTTTCCTTGAGAAGAGCCCAAGGTGAAAAAAACAACCATCTGCTGTAAGCGTAGTGTAGTGTAGTCTGGCTACACCACCGGCTCATGCATTAAATTAAGTTTTTGTATTTTACTCCGGTTATAAAAACCCTTGTTAAGTTCCGCGCGCAGCACACACACACACACCTTCAAGCACGTGCCACTCGTGTTCTCAGGTCCACGGCACGTGCACCACTGGCGACACACACCGACCGTTATTTTAAACCGATCTTAAGCACAAACCGGCATTATGATTTCTGCCCGGAAACGGAGCCGGTTTGCTCCTCGCCGTTAAAACCAGGCCATTCGCGAAACAGCAGAGCGCTTGCCCTGCAGTAACCCCGACTCGGCCTGTCGAGACGCAGCGAACCTCGCTCACATCTTTAACGGTCCGGAAAACATTCAAACAATAACTATAACGAACGTTAACTTAAACTGTCCACACACCAAATGCCACAGCCCAACCCCAACAAAACACACTTCAATGTAAAAACGCAACCTACCGATAACTAGCTTTTAAATGACAATGCATGCATGCATACAATAGCATTTAGCTCGTATACAAGTCAAACTCGCACGAATGTAACCGATAAATCGATAATAATAATAATAATAGGTAACCGATAACCGCACTGGGCAAACTGGCTGCGTGCTGGCGGCGTGCTCTCACGCGAACTTAGCAAGCCGGCTAGCGGCTAAAATTAAGGCCAAATTCATTTGACATCCTCCTCCAGCAACCTCGCTAACGTTAGCTTAAAAACAACACACAAACCACTAAATAGCGCTAGCCTGCTAATGAGCATGCACATGCAAACCGAGCGCTAACGGGCTAGTTTATGTAGCAGGGCAGCTATTGCACCTTGCGCCTCCTGCCGCCTGGGGAACATTTAAACAGCGAGGCTGAGCTGGCGAACCGTGCGATCAAATAAATACCTGTGTTGCGTGCGTGCAGTGTGAGCTGGTGTCCGGTGGTCCGGCGTAGACGGTGCCTGCCCTGCTTGCCTTTGCGTCTCTAGCGCTGTGGGTCTGTGGAGTGGGAGCAGTGCTGGTTGCGATAGTGGCCGGTGCTAGCGGCGCGGCTGTGAGCTGGGCTTTGTCCGTAACGCGTCCATACTCCGGTGCGGTGCGCAGAGACCTGCTTCCGGGTCACCGTCGCCAGGAAACAACAGCGTTTTAGAGTTCATATTCTTATTATTATTATGCGTGGGAGGATAATGTGTTGCCTTCAAGGCATGCATTTCTGAGTATTACAGATGAACGGGGTTTTTTTGGTTTTGTTTTAAACATAACTATTGTGTTATAATTGTCGTTATTAATGGAATCAACAGGAATATTGTGTTCTGGATAGATATGATGATGATGATGATGCTAGTGATGATTATTGAGAGAATTTGGAGAAAAAAATGTCTCAAATCTGGGTTTCCGACCTATGGGCTGAGCGAACTGGACATGACACGAGATATCAAAAGGAAATATGAACAGAACAGTGCATTCAGGGAGCTTAAACATTTGATATTTACTTTTTCCACATTAAATATCGCGGCTATTTAAGGTGCACAGTAATGTACAGTAGTACGTCAACGAATGAGTAAAGTTCATTTGCGTGTCTTGTATACCATATGAATCGCAATGTAAATTATAGCAGAATAGCGCACTTGTGTACATACATATATAAATACAGCCTATTTGTCTCATAAATAGCCTACCAGATAAAAAGACCGCATTTGCACATTTACCCAAGTCATGTACTCTAATAATATGGAAGACCAGTCAGCAAGAGGCACGAAACAAGATGCAAAGATTATGCTGAATGAACATGTTTCATCTATAATTTGGTTGAATAACATTTTTAATAGGCTAATGTATTGCAGCAAGGCCGTTCGCAGAACTATGTCCGCACCTCTTGCTGCCCCCTGCTGGTGAACATTACGAACTAAAGTTAGAAGTACTAAAAAGTACAAAAAAATTGGTCCCAAATGATTGTACAAAAAAAGTGAAAATTATAATACATAGGACTGTTACTATCCCTGTTACTATCCCGGAAGCGAACAAGACGTGCGACATAACTTGGAAAGACATTAATTAATCCAGTTAAACATTAATTTAATTTACACATTAAAAAGCTCCTTAATTAATCTCAGATAGCTGTCGAAATGATCTTCAGCATGCTGTCCAGGGCTCCCGATATAAAACTGTCAAAGGAAGTTCACATCAGTGAAGGCTTGACTACACAACAACAGTAGCCAAGGGTGGGGGGGTCGCGAAGGGTCAATTAGCACTCAATCTCCACCCCCCCCCCAAGAAGAAGAATGACATTGGCAACTTGATTAGAACGTTACTTGGGATATGCACGTCATGTGCTTGAACAATAAATATGGCAACTAAGGGATCAGTGGTGGGTCCAGAACAGTTTAACAGGGGGGAACAGTGGCACAGAACCACACAAGGAGGGGGACATTCAAAATTTAATACATTTGAAAAGATGTGATTGACAACCAAATAACCCATCAAGAGCCAGATGAAGTAGGGTGGCACCTAGGGTGGCCAATCAAATTTCTGTGGGGGCAGGTGTCCCCCAGGCCCCTCCCTGGACACACCCCTGCAAGGTATTAGGGTCAATGTTTTTGTCATTCTTTTTCAGAATTACTGACATTGTTTGGGAAATTGAAAAACAGAAACGGGCTAACTTGGGACAGAAGCAGCGCACTGTGCTGTAACAGCAGTTGTCTGTTTGCACCCGTCTCATAGTGTCTGCTGCCGGGCCCAATTTTAGGCAGTTTTTCTTTTGGCAGACATTGTAGAACTGTACATTTTACATTTACATTACATTTTTGACATTTAGCAGACGCTCTTATCCAGAGCGACTTACACAGTTTAGATTTTTTACATACAATCCATTTATACAGCTGGATATTTTACTGAAGCAATTCAGGTTAAGTACCTTTAGCTCAAGGGTACAACAGCAGTGTCCCACCTGGGAACTGAACCAGCAACCTCTGAGTTACAAGCCCAGCTCCCTAACCATTACACTACACTGCCAGCCCCGTGAACTGTAAGAGATCCTGTCTAATGCACACAGAGTTTGGGCCTTTTCCCATTCTTCCTTCATAAAGTACAATCCCAAATCATCTTGCCAAGCAGTATAAGATACAGATAACCGCCAAAATAAAGGAAACACTTGAGTAAATTAAGGGTTCTGGCAGCTCTGTTATGGTGTGGGGAGCATATCCTAGTATGTTTTAGGTCCACTCAACCCATTTGGCAAGGAAAATGGCAATAAATACAAAGCCATTCTGAGTGAACACCTCCATCCTGTGGTGAAGCATTTCTATCCTGATGGGAGTGGTCTCTTCCAGGATGACAATGCCCCCAGGATCCACAGGACACGAGTGCTCACTGAATGGTTTGATGAGCATGAAAACGATGTAAACCATATGCCATGGTCATCTCAGTCACCAGATCTCAACCCAGTTGAACACTTATAGGAGATTCTGGAGCGGCGCCTGGGACAGCGTTTTCCACCACTATCAACAAAAACACCAAATGATGGAATTTCTCATGGAAGAATGGTGTTGCATCCCTCCAGTAGAGTTCCAGACACTTGTAGAATCTGTGCCAAGGTGTATTGAAGCTGTTCTGGTGGCTCATGGTGACCCAACGACCAATTAAGACACTTTATAGTGATGTTTACTTTATGTTCTCAGTTACCTGTAGATCTGGAGATGTGGTCTCTAGGATGGACTGGCGATTATTAGTGAAGTGCATCATGTGGCAGAGGGACTGGGGGGGTCAAGCCCCCCGTTGGAGCCCCCTCTGGGCTAAAGGGGAACCGACCAGTGTTTTGGCACAAGTATAAGAACCTAAATAAATGTGTCCTGGTTTTTAACTGTGGTTTATAATTGGTTTAATTATCATTTCTTAAATTGTATGTGCCTGCTTTCTTATAATTACATTAATTATCATTTCTTTAAATTGATTATGTTCCATGTACTTTATTAAATGCTGTGGAAGTGCAAAATGTTCATGGTTCTGTGTGGTTCAGTAGGCAAGCATGGCGTTGACAACGCTAGGTTTAAAAATCGTTTCTTTCGATTCCAGTGGAGTCGATGATCTTCATCTGATCAAACTGTCAGGGTTCACTCCTAAAGTCCAGGTTCTAAAAATCGCTTCTCTCCAGTGTTCAACTCCCGCAGTTCTGATAGATAGCAGCGAACTCCCGTTATTATTGAAGAGCGAACCAGGGTTTTATTTAGTAAGGTCTGAAGATGGTCTCGAAACGGTTGACGCTCCCACCCAGGTCTTTACAAAATTGTATGAAATGTATATTTGTAGAGGCTCTGTATTTAATGCTTTGGAAATGATCTTTGTATGTCTGTACCGGCAGAAATTAAATTAAATGAATGTATTAAATTTGAGTTGTTGATGTTTTCTCAGGGAAAACACCAGACAAGGTAAGCCCACCTCTATTAAAAAGCGCCAGTATTAATGGGACACAGCATTTGGAGGATTTCCCCCAGTTTACCGCCACCATCTTATCTCTGCCGGTGGTAGGCAGCCTGGCGCTGTCGCTGGTGGAGAGTGAGTGTGCACTTCACGAAGGAGGGATGGGAGAGGGCGGGGGGGGAGCTCAATTTACAAAAAAACCCGGGGCTAAAACGATGTGAGTGCTCACGAATTAATGGCACACGCGCAGCTAAAAAGGGTAACAAATGGCCCCAATCAAAACGACAGCGGCGCGTAATGAAGCGCCGCTCCGGCTGAGATTTATGGGTAATTTCGCGTGCCATCTCCTGAACGGTACATTATCGGATGTTGGCACAAGGGATTGTTTTTGGAACTTAGAGCTAAATGTCACTGGCACGGGCCCAGGCTCTCGGGGGGAGGTTACCTGCGTTCATGCTGTTTGTGGGGATTAAAGGCCTTTCCCAGTGGGAGCTCCACGCGGTCTCGCCTCGTCTCTGTCCTGACCCCTCGGCGGTGGAATGACCTTCCGCCCGGTCAGGGTCAGAGTCAGAGGTCAGAGTCACGTGCGATCTTCCACAAGAGACCCCAACCTCACCTCTTCAGACTCTCACTACTGCAGACTCTGCACATTCATTAACTGCCATCACCACTGCCTACATGTTTTATTTAAAAAACGACTAACTTTTCCTTCCCTGTGTTACAGGTACGGTGAGCAGCTGCCAACAATGATGTCTATCACTATTACTACACTGATCTCTTACACTAACCATGATTGATCTTACCATGTATTAATGCAGTTTTGGTAAGTCGCTTTGGATAAAATGTAAATGAGTCAAATAAAATCTACCTTCTGTACCTGAGCGGCTGAAATACTTTGCTTAAGAGTGCCAATATCCACCGCCCCCCCCCCACTGCCAAAGACACACAGACAGCCCGGTTCGGTAGTATAATCATAATTTTCTATTTATTGCATCATAACATACATATTATGTATTATAAATGTGGATTTGTACACTACAATCTTTGTTTTAACATGATATAAAATACTCAGACTAAAAAAAAAAAATCACTAAAAACTTTACCAAACAGTCGCACACTTGTATTTCATAATTTTATTATATATTTGAATTTTTTTATTCTCCCATTAAGAAAAGAAAATCGAAAAATAAACATCTCCAAAGATAAGAAACTGAAAACAACCAAAAAAATATAATTAAAATAAACCGAAAGAGCCAAGCAAAGACTGGTGGTCACTGTTTTAACCGCTAAGGGACAGACACAGACACCGAAGGCCAGGAGGGGCGCTCACGCTCACTCGGGGGATTACGGTCCGCTTCGCCCGACACAGACGAGCCTTCGCTGGGGGTCGTCGATATTCGCGGTGTCGCAGCCCGTTCCCTGGACACACACCGTGGCGCGCGCACGCACAACCGAGGCGGTTTCGCGATGGGCCCTGCTGGGGACGTGGTGCAACACTCCAGGCGGCAGAGTGGGGAAAAACTAGGGGGTAAATATGGAGACAGGGGCAAATACGGAGACAGGGGCAAATACAGACGGGGGGCAAGTGGCGTAACCGTGCCAGACCGTGATATGGTAGATGATTCCATTTGGTCCACTCATAATCTGAAACTCTTTGCTTTCTTTTTTAACCTCTTCTTTCTTTTCGTTAAAAAAATATGCTGTGTGTGCTGGATTCTGGGGCCGGGGGGCCCGGGGGGGTCCAGCCCTGGCCCTGGAGAGCCACAGGGTCTGCTGGCTTTTAGTGTTCACCTTAAAATCAGCAACTTGACCGTTGACTGTGTAATCAACTGCTCGTTAATTGTTTAATTGATCAGTTAAAGGGCAGAATAACAGCAGAACCTGCCGACCCTGTAGCTCTCCAGGACCAGGGTCCAGTACCCCTGTTCTGGGGGGTTAAGGTGGACAGTAATCGGGTTTGGGGTTGCACCGATGCCAAAGAACAGTACCAGAGCGCACCGACCCACATGCTCTCCACACAAAGTAATACTCGCCATTTACATATTTACACATATTTACACTATTTTATTATTATCTATTTTTCAATCAACTTTTTGGGGGGGACGACACACCGTGTTGCCAGTGTCTGGAATGGTTACCACGGTTTCCTGCAGGGCGTGTGCTAGGAGACCTGGGATAGTTTGGTCACATGACAACCCCCCCCTCCAGTCTCACAGGGTCGTTTCTGTCGCCTGGTCTGCGTCTTGCCAGAAGACGCGCGTTCCACACGCTGTCGTGCGCGCTCTGGTATCGCTCGCTGGCTGGCACCTTCACAGGGCGCTCGTGATTGGGCCAGGACACCTCCTCATGCCACACGCGCTCTCCCAGAG
>JAINUG010000300.1:690000-697500 GCA_029706075.1 Aldrovandia affinis | reverse complement strand
CTCAGTAGGTAGAGCGTGGTTCTGTGTGTCTCAGTAGGTAGAGCGTGGTTCTGTGTGGCTCAGTGGGTAGAGTGTGGTTCTGTGTGTGCTCAGTAGGTAGAGTGTGGTTCTGTGTGTGGCTCAGTAGGTAGAGTGTGGTTCTGTGTGGCTCAGTAGGTAAAGCATGGTTCTGTGTGTCTCAGTAGGTAGGTAGAGCGTGGTTCTGTGTGGCTCAGTGGGTAGAGTGTGGTTCTGTGTGGCTCAGTGGGTAGAGGTAGAGCGTGGTTCTGTGTGGCTCAGTAGGTAGAGCGGTGGTTCTGTGTGTGCTCAGTAGGTAGAGCGTGGTTCTGTGTGGCTCAGTAGGTAGAGCGTGGTTCTGTGTGGCTCAGTAGGTAGAGCGTGGTTCTGTGTGGCTCAGTAGGTAGAGCGTGGTTCTGTGTGGCTCAGTAGGTAGAGCGCAGAGGTGGACCCCCCCGACCGGCAGTGTTAGCATAGTGGTTAGGGAACTGTGTTTGTACGCAAAGGTTGTAGGTTCAATCCCCGGGTGGGGCACTGCCGTTGTACCCTTGAGCTAAAGGTACTTAACCTGAATTGCTTCAGTAAAATATCCAGCTGTGTAAATGGATTGTATGTAAAAAGAAATGTGAAACTGTAAGTCGCTCTGGATAAGAGTGTCTGCTAAATGCCTGTAATGACACGCACGCCCACCCCCACCTCCCATCCCAACGACGGACTGAAATGGAAGGACAGGATGCAGACAGAACCAGGACAGGCGTTCTCATCCACACTGGGAGCCAGACCTGTTGTCACAAGGGAGGTGACTCAGTGTCGAGTTTAAAAAGGCTGTTTAAACACCAGCGTGGAGTTAACAGTGCCTCCTCACTCCCTCAGAAACAACCTCCACCTCCAGAGGCATGAAAGGGATCATATCTGGGAAGATGCGACGCTCGCGGTGTCTAAAGGAAAAGGTGGAAGGTGAAGAGGCACAGACTCACCGTACACAAGGTTGGGGTTGGCCCTCTTGAGCTCCTGCACGATGTCCACCACCATCTCCAGGAACGACGTGTCTCTGGTGTACCCTGAGAGGAGAGGAGGAGTCTGGGTAAAAAACAACAACAAACAAAACAAAACAAACACAAACACCGAACGGCACAAAAATATCAAACCTGGAGTCGCTTCCAGAGCTCATGCCTTGTTGTGAGTAAAAGAAGAAATAGTTTAAAAAAAAAAAAAAAACAACCCCCTAACCTCCTAACCTCCTAACCCCTAACCGATAACCCCAACCCCCAGATCGATAGGAACGGTGAACAGGAACAAAAGCAGAACCAGCCCTATTTATTACACCGATTAAAATATTTACAGCCCTGGAATCGATGCCGCTGCAGAATAGATTCCCCTTTTCGTCTCGACAGTCTGTCCTGAGAATCGACCCCGTCGGTAAACGGGCCGGTGATCGATTCTGCGTCCCGAGAGACAGCAGGTGTGCGGAGCGCTGGCCTTCCAGTGCGCTCCTGAGAGAGAGAGAGAGACTCTGTCCACGCGTTCACCACACGTTACAGAGCTCAGGGCCAGGGCGGAGGATTGTGTAGCGGTGTAACGCACCGTATCTTGGCTGGTCTGATACGAGTGTGCGCTGCCTGTCAGGGACGTGGTTCTAAACCAGTCTCTACCAGACCGGCCCTGGTCATCAGCCCCGATCGGGGGCGGCGTTTGGCTGTCTGCCCCAGGGGAAGGGGGGAGGGTGAGCCGGCTCGGGTCCGCCGTGAAGCACGTAAGGGAGTCTCCAGAACGTGAATTACGTCTCAAAGGAAGCCGAGTTCGCTGCCCTGGGAGAATTAGCTTGCCTCGTAGAGACGAGTGGCGGACTTGTGTGGGGAGGGTGAATCTAAATAAATAGAGGGTGTAACTGGCTACACTCATTGGAAACACAGTGACTGCGCAGCTCAGCTGCAGGACTGCAGAGTGAAACACAGTGCCTGCAGCATGATCTCCAGAGTAGAGTTCAGGACTGCGCAGCTCAGCTGCAGGACTGCAGAGTGAAACACAGTGCCTGTCCCAGCTGCAGGACTGCAGAGTGAAACACAGTGACTGCGCAGCTCAGCTGAGGGACTGCAGAGTGAAACACAGTGACTGCGAGCTCAGCTGCAGGACTGCAGAGTGAAACACAGTGACAGCATGATCTCCAGAGTAGAGTTCAACAGGGTTTTTTTCCTAACAGAGTGTGACGGCGACAGAACGCCGCGGAACAGGGTTTTTTTCCTCGTTACCCGAACGGCGCGTGACACCATCACCATCTAAGCTCCTCTCCGCCAGCAGAACACACAGAAATGAACTGAACTCAAACCCTGAAGGACTAAACTAGTCTGAGAGCTCAACTCAGTGACATTACACACGAGCGCCCTGAGGGAGGGGGAGAGGGAGAGGGAGAGGGAGAGAGAGAGAGAGAGAGAGAGAGAGAGAGAGAGAGAGAGAGAGAGAGGGAGGTGGTGAGAGGGAGGGGGAGCCCCTCTCTTTGTACCTCTCTCTCTCTCTCTCTCTCTCCTCTCTCCTCCCTCTCCTCTCCCTCTCTCCCTCCCCTCTCTCTCTCTCTCAGACCTGTGTGCTGCTGCTGACGCTGCTCGACTCCGCACAGGTGCGAGACAGAATGAACACTGATAAGGGACAGTGGAGGGGAACATTTCACCAGGACTGCTGACAACAAGGTTCCTTATCTACTCTAATACAGAGTGTTTATGTGTGTGTGTGTGTGTGTGTGAGAGAGGGAGTGTGTTTATGTGTGTGTGTGTGTGTGTGTGAGTGTGAGTGTGTTTATGTGTGTGTGTGTGTGTGTGTGTGTCTGTGTGTGTGTGAGGGAGTGTGTGTGTGTGTGTCTGTGTGTGAGTGAGTGAGTGAGCGAGTGCGTGCGTGCGTGTGTCTGTGTGTGCGTGCATGTGTGTCAGTAGAGGTTTCTATAAGCATTGCTTCACCTAAAAATAAACAGACAAAAAACATAAGACACATCACATAGGCATTTAAAAAAATATGTTTTAAGTATCATCACAACGCCCATTTCCTCTGTGAATCAAGCCAAAAGTCTCACTTTAAAATAAATGTATCGTGCAAAACAGCACCACCCTCAGGTTATTAAAAGGTACTTCAGTTAGGCAAAAATTTATCTGCTTCACTAACCTAATAAAACTCTATGTAACGCAATACAGTCCTTTATACGTAGTTGATTGGACAATTATGGCTTATGACACATTTTAAAGACCACCCAGTGAAGCACTGCTTCACCTAGTCTTTCGAATGATACGTGATCTTTGAGCGTTCGCAACATGAAGATGATTGACACCCGTCTAAACCATTCACTTCAGCCTTCTCAAAACTTAAACGTTTTCTCGAATCATCCATCTTTAACTTTCCTTTTCGAAGTCGAAGCGTGCAGGGAGAGAGATCAACAGAGAGATTATCATAAATTAGTGATTGTGTAGTAGTTCTTAGTGGTTCTTGTATATATATTGTTAATAGTTTAATTACGTGTAATCAATTAATCTATTCATATTGTTATTGTTCATCTTGATATTGACATTTTTTGTATTTTTGCAAGACCTCGTGTCAAGTTGTAGGCTAGCTAGCTTGCTTGCTTAGCTTGTTCCTGTCCTGTCTTTTGCAAGGGAACAATGCTTGCAAGAATAATTATGGATGCAATTGCAAACATCGTCAACCGCATCCTACAGGAATCATTTTCACACCTTCTCCTATGAGGAAAAACTAAGCGTGAAGGCAGAGGGGAAACCAGAGCCTCCTATCAAGCTGATGCAGACAGCGGGCTCGGCAAGCCCGAGTTTAAAGACTGCTGGGTATGACAAGGTGGAGTGGCTCGTAGCTTGTTAACAACCCGCACTGTAGGCAGGCAGTGTAGTGTAATGGTTAGGAGCTGGGCTTGTAACGTTAAGGTTGCAGGTTCAATCCCCAGGTGGGACACTGCCGTTGTACCCTTGAGCTAAAGGTACTTAACCTGAATTGCTTCAGTAAAATATCCAGCTGTATAAATGGATTGTAAAGAAATGTGAACTGTAAGTCGCTCTGGATAAGAGCGTCTGCTAAACGCCTGTAATGTAATGTAATGTAATGTAATGCCTGTATTGCTGGCCTGGCGTGATGTTTAAGTGTGCTGTTGCAGGAGATGGATTTGAGGATATATGAATTTTGACAGGTCTGTTAAGATTCATGCAAAATCAAAGGAGCACCTCAGTGCAGTCGTGCAATTAAGTCTGCTGGGAAATGTGAGGATCGATACTTTAATCGATGTAGGCGTGCGACTCCAGTTGGCAAACCATTATGAAATGGTTGCTATCCGCATTGGCTCAATCTCGTGCTGAGTCAAGGAGCAAAATGCATACCGGAGGCAAGGATTTTTTTTTGTGCAACTTTGTTTTTTAGCAAGTCAACAAAGAGGATGACTTTTTTAGAGGAAAGTGGTTGCTCACGGCTTCTGAAAAATGCCCCCACACGCTGGTCCTTCACTTCACGCATCGTCAGCACTGTCAGATAATTCTATGCTGTCAGAAGTCCAAGTAACTCCTTGTCCATTAACCTGAAATGTCTGCGTTTATTTTTTTAAGTATTGAGGCAAATAGAAATGCCTACAGCAAAGAAGAGAGGTTGTTATGTCAGTTACATGTCATTTGAATAAAAGCTCATGGACACAATATGCTGGGTTTATCTGCTAAATCATATGTTGTTTATACGCGGCAGTGTAGCATAATGGTTAAGGAACTGGGCTTGTAATGCAAAGGTTGAAGGTTCGATTCCCAGGTGGGGCACTGCCATTGTACCCTTGAGCAAGGTACTTAACCTGAATTGCTTCAGTAAAATATCCAGCTGTATAAATGGATCGTATGTAAAGAAATGTAAAAACTGTAAGTCGCTCTGGATAAGAGCGTCTGCTAAATGCCTTAAAATTTAATGTAATTTAATGTACACATATAAAGACAGTGAGCGCTGGAACAACAGCAAGTACCAACTTCCAGTTTGCACCCCAGCATCAACTGAACATCATTCTAAAAATAAAAATTTATTATATTGTCTAATTATTAACCAATTATCCTAATACGAATATAGTGATAGGGTCTTTAACAGGCTCATTATATTAACATTACACTGCAATTAAGTCATTAACATCCTCAGTATAACTTGAATAGGAACAAGCTCCTTTGGCTGCTGTAGCACTTTTCAAACAATTAAGAGGCACATTACATTCCCATAACAATCATTAAAAACGACACAATCAGGCATAGTAGTGAGTAGTACTGTAGTAGCATTAGTAGCATTAGTAGCAGTAGCAGTAGCAGCAGTAGTAGCAGTAGCAGTAGCAGTAGCAGTAGCAGCAGCAGCAGTAGCAGCAGCAGCAGCAGCAGCAGTAGCAGCAGCAGCAGCAGCAGTAGCAGCAGCAGTAGCAGTAGTAGCAGCAGTAGTAGCAGCAGTAGTAGCAGCAGCAGTAGCAGCAGTAGCAGCAGTAGCAGCAGTAGCAGCAGTAGCAGCAGTAGCAGCAGTAGCAGCAGTAGCAGCAGTAGCAGCAGTAACAGTAGGACTTCTTACACTGTTTCTGAATCACACTTAAGAGTGTTAACTACCAGATTCTGTACTTCCTGCTGCTCTCATTCACTCATTCATGGAAGAACGTTGTGTACTTTGTGTTGTAAATCCGGATGTATAAGGAAGGCCATGATCTGCTCTAAATGGATGCATCGTAGTTAGTGGCAGTGCTGTTCGTAGCAGAATGCTGTAGGAGCAATGGCTGCCGTGGTGTTAGCTGTGGTCGTGGGCAGAACAGAACTGAGCAGCGTGCAGGTACACGGGCCTGGGTTCAGCTCGGCGTTCAGTAAATCTGGGTCACTGCACCTGCAGGATCGGAGCAGATGTGTCAGTCTCACTGTTTCCACAAGGTGACAGTGAAGGAGAGGTAATCCATCAGAGAGTGCTCCTGGTCGTCCTACGCCTGTAACTCTGGCTGGTCGCGGTAGAATGTCCGATGCTGCCCACTGCGACCGGGGTTCGATTCCACCGGCCGCGCCAGTTTCAGTTCTGGCCGGGAGTGCCACTAGGGGGCAGCACTTTGCTGTCCGCCCCAGGGAGGGGGGATGGAAGCCCATATGAGCTCGCTGCGTATAGGAGTGGTCCTGTGTGTTACGGTGACCGTGGTGGGTGCCGGCTCAGAGGAGGTGGTGCAGCGCTCACTACCGGTCTCAGGACTACGGCAGCGACCTCTCATACGAGGGAGGGGAAAAAGGGAGGGTATAATTGGATACTAAAAACAGGGAGAAAAATGGGGAATAAAAGCATAAACAGGAAGGAGAAATGTAGAGTCCAGACCCCAGGTGTGTGGAGGACTCACCTGTCAGCACGTAGTCATAGTGATTAACGTTGTTGAGCTTGATCCCCTCGTACAGAACGTGCAGCTCGTCCGCTGTCAGGACCTGGCCCTTCCAGTGGGCGTAACCTAGCGACGGGAGAGGTCAGAGGTCAGAGGTCAGAGAAGCAGCGCGGCCAACGATATTCCACCAAGACAGACATTCAGCTCCGCGACTCTTAACGCTCATTATTCCACCTCTGCCATGTAACGAAAATGCTCACTATGAATTATTCATGATGGGGAAATCGGTCAAAGACGGAAATGTATTCCTTTTATTTATAATTTTTTTCCTTTATTTAACCAGGTAGGTCAACGGGAACTCAGCGATGACCTGGGGAATCAATGTGGGCGGGGAATGCCAGCGATTGTGTAGCCAATCAGATAGTCAGATAGGGGATAAATAGATGGCTGGATGTAGAGAGACAATTGTGTGGGAATGTGACCAGGTCAACCAAAAAAATAACAAATATTTTATTTTATAAAAATATTTTAAAAATATATTTTTTTAATAAAAAGTAAACCTGAGCCTCTCGCGTGGTCCAGTGGTTACGACGTCCGACGCTGGCCACGGAGACTGGGGTTCGATTCCCCGTCCCGCCAGAGTCAGCTCTGGCGGGAGTGCCACCAGGGGGCGGCGATTGGCTGTCTGCCCCAGGGAGGGGGGAGGAAAGCCGACAGGACGTTCGCTGTGCATAAGTGGCCCTGTAGTACCGAGTTACGGTCGACGGCTTGGCGAGTGCCGTCTCGGAGGAGACGTTACTTCGCCTTTGTCACTACCGGTCGCAGGACTACGGCAGCGAACTCACATTACTAGGGAGGGGGGATTGGCATAAAATAGCGAGTCTAATTGGCTACTAAATTGGGAGAAAATGGGAGAAAATCATTACATTACATTACATTACATTATAGGCATTTGGCAGACGCTCTTATCCAGAGCGACGTACAATCAGAAACAATCAGAAACAAAATCAGAAACAAAATCTTTAAAAAAAAACTTAAAAAAACAACAACCTTGTTTTGAAAACGCTGTGGAGTCTTTAATGACAACGCTGAGTCAGGACCAGAGCCTCTCCAGGTCTCCCACTGATGCACTGACCGAGCCCACAGCAGCTTAGCTTCAGCAGGGC